>CABFOW010001015.1:87791-98925 GCA_902141385.1 Timema californicum
GGGGGGGGTGGGGTGAGGGCTATATATTGAAGAGAGTGTTTGTCTGTCATGAGCATTATGCAATATTTACCGCACGGAGAAGGCTGACATTTTAGAACTAGTAGTCCTTGTGCACAAATATTTGCACCTCGAAGCAGGAATTTAAAAGTTTGAATTTGATTTTTTTTTCATTATCTAAAAACTAGGTCAGAACAAATAAAATGGACAATTTTTTTTGTCTGTTTGAAGAAAAGATGAGCGCTGTTCGGCTTACCACACAATTAATTGCGTGGTTACCCTGGGAAACGTCGAATACTTCTTTTGGTATTTATAACAGAAGAGAGTAGAGTAACTAGAGTGGCCCCGTGGCTTCTTTGGTGCTGACTGACAGCTCACAGCTGACTGTCATAAGTGACAGCTGCTAAACACATGTTTTTGCGGATCATATGGTTCGGCGTAGAGATACATAATTTGGTCTGGTAACTTTTCAAAGCACGTCAGCTGTCAGTCAGGACCAAAGAAGCCATGGTGCTACTGTATTCGACCTGTTGTAAGGTGGTACGGCGCTGCTTATCCGAAGATCCCAGGATGATTTCACTGTTGAACGGAACGTCCAAGTCAGATGAGAACGCTTCAAAGACGTCTTGAAACACCAGCCATGTCCGACCACCGAGCACGTTCATCGAGGAAGCCTGTAACACACGAGCACACGCAGGGTGCCAAGCGATCAAAGCTGTTTGGAGATATACATTTTAATGGTCTTGTATGACCATTTGAATGATGGTTACACCTTAGTAGCCGTGATTTGTAGGCCTATTCAAAGCTCTATAAAATTGAGGGGTGATCTGGTGGTCTCTAGGTAAGTTGTCAGACTTCTATGCTGGGGGTCCGGGGTTCAATCCTTGGTCCCGGCACAGATTTATCTTATTGACAAACCCTTCCTTCACCTCTGACAAGACATGTGTTAATCACAACTTGTGAATGTGTGGAATGCCAGACCTCCACCGTGGTTCGGATCCATGTTAAACTGTAGGTCCTCCATTTAATCTCCCAATCACCCTACCATTACACATTAGTGTGCGTACAACCCGAAAGGGTAGTAAGACGCGGTGCTAATAATAATAATAATATAATCTTGTGAGTGCTATATGTATATTATGCCTCGGGTTTGTACAAGTTCTGAGATATCTCAGTTGGAAGATCAGTGAAACGTTAAGAGGACGCTCAAACGAGCTTTGAATGGAATTTTTCTTATAATTAAAATGTTTTATTAGGAAACAATTTGTAATATCTTAAATAGCAAATTTGGTTTTAAAATAAACATCATTGGGGACCTTTTTTAACCATTTTATTTCTATAAGAAATACCTAAACATTTTTATTGAAGTTTATTGAGATTTACGAATAATTACTTTTAACAACAATAAATACGTTAGTATACAAAACAATAATTTTACCGATTGTTCTTCATGGCTGTGAAAGTTAGTCACATAAATTAGATGATGAAACAAAAATTACTGTTTTCGAAAACATGGTGCTTAGAAAGATATTTGTTCCACAAAGGAATGAGGCTACTAGCAAGTGGAGGAGGCTACATATGATGAGTTACATACCCTTACTAATCACGAAACATTGTTAGGATAATCAAGTCTCGTATATAATGGTGTGCAGAACATACAGCGAGAATGGGAGAATCTAAAACCGTGTTCAGGGTATTGACTGGCAAACCCGAGGGGAAGAGACCATTGGGAGGACCTAGACGGGGATGGGAGGATAACATTAGAATGGACTTGAAATAGACAAGGTGTAATGAGGTGGACTGGATAGAACAAGCTCGAGATAGGTATAGGGTGTAATGAGGTGGACTGGAGAGAACTAGCTCAAGATAGAGATAAGTTGTAATAAGCTGGACTGGATAGAACTAGCTCAAGGTAGGGATAGGATGTAATGAGGTGGACTGGATAGAACTAGCTCAAGATAGGGATAGGGTGTAATGAGGTGGACTGGAGAGAACTAGCTCGAGATAGGTATAGGGTGTAATGAGGTGGACTGGAGAGAACTAGCTCAAGATAGGTATAGGGTGTAATGAGGTGGACTGGAGAGAACTAGCTCAAGATAGGTATAGGGTGTAATGAGGTGGACTGGAGAGAACTAGCTCGAGATAGGTATAGGGTGTAATGAGGTGGACTGGAGAGAACTAGCTCGAGATAGGTATAGGGTGTAATGAAGTGGACTGGAGAGAACTAGCTCAAGATATAGGTGGCGTACTTTCGTAAGTGCGGCAATGAATTATCAAGCTCCTAATGATAGAGTAAGTACCGTAAGTAAATATGTTAGTAGCTTATAAAGTATTGGAGATATTAGAGAAGGTCCCAGACAATATTTATTTCAGAACAAAGGATTGTTAACCAAGAGTGTAGTAAGGATTCCCCATCAAAAAGGAGTCTAAAAAATAACTCTATACATATTTTAACACACTTGGTCAAAAGTCTGGACTTAAAAACCTCGTCAAAACACATTTATCAAATATATCATAACGGTCCCATTAGCCCATAATATACTTGTAAAGACACGTCTAAGAGGTCATCTCTGTAGAATTTGAGGTAGTGAAAAATTTGACTGGATCTGTGAACTTAGCTCGTATCTGGGCCAATCTTTAAGACGGCCACTTCAATCGCTGTCAGGCCACACGGCCTAAGAGCCCATTTCAGAGCGATGTATTTGCTGGTTTGCATGACCAAACTACGTAGCCTATACAGCCCCGTAAATACATCGCAGGAACAAGGGGCTTGTTTTATTTGGTAAAGTAAGGATGTAAATGAAGGACCTGCTCCTAACTTTTTTGTTTTTTACTTACTTTATTTTTTAATATTTGTGAAAATATGCTAAAATCGACCATTTTTGACACAGCCTAAAAAAATGTAATAACCCAGCGTTTTGACTTTTTATAAATGGAGTTCTTTTTTTTAAATACTCTAAGACCAATTTACTATAAAAATATTTATAATACAAAGATTAATTATCGAGTAATTTGTTATCTACTTAGAGGCTGTAACGCTAAAACCTTGCCCCTTGTTACTAGGGCTATCTTTGAAAGGAACACTGAACTATAGAGGGGGGAGCCAAGAGTTAGTTAGGACACTCCCATGTGTTATCTTGCTCCGGATGACCCACAAGACATCCCCACACCATTCATCACTAAACAATTCAAGCCCAAACCAAAGGGTGTTTAATTCATCTCATAGCTCCATAAATATGCTTAAAAGGTCGTTGAAAAATTTGGGCGCAGGTAGAAGTATAACCTCAGATAAAAAGATAAATCCTAAAATTTGACCTTTATGAGGGGGAATGGTAGGTTGAAAGTTTTCGAAATTCACATATGTAGTTTTTTTAACCAGCGGACATAAAGCCTTGAAGTTTATTATAGCCAATAAATGCTATCGTTGCTGGCCACAGAATATATTTTTGTATTTTCAAAAAGGCCTTTACTATAAAAATTGTAATATATCAATATCAACATTTATAATAAATAATAAACTTTTGTAAGCATCTTTGAATTGAATGAATGCATAAACACACCTTAATAAAATTAAAATGCCAAGAATGATATATTTCTGACCTGTTGCAGAAGTACAGATGTGCTATTATCAACACAAGGGAGCACATAAAAGGCTCTGTTAACGTTGCACGAGAGTGAGGAAACAGCGTTCAGAGAGATGACAGAGGAAGGGACTGACAGACTCGACATATGTTTCTGGAAATTGATCGCATCTGAAACACAGCAACATTCCCCAGAGGCCTTGAGTTTTTTCAAGATTAAGATTATAATAAAGCTATATCGTACTATGTGCCAAAACGGTCACGACCACCACTGATTAGCCCCACCATTCTACATATGACAGCAAAGCCGTAACAAACGAAAGTGAACAATGTTACGGAACTTTTCTGTCACCGTTTCACGGGCGTAGAAAGGTAGGAGGTTGAGGGAGAGCCCCCCTCCTCTGGAACAATTATACACCTCATTTAATGCTATTTCTGGTTTGTGAAATGGTCCCTCAAAGAAGCAAGTTTACGGAATGAGCATTAATTTGCTCAATTCATGAAATGGGTAGTCCTTCTATTTGGGTGTAACGGTTACCAATACTCACGAATGTCGAGGTTGGGAGATGCTCGAACGATGTGGGTACAACCAGAGAATAATCGCTGTACCATAGAAGCCGTCACTAGCGCTCTGGTGTTCAGTTCGGACACTTCCTCTTGACTCGGACCGTTACATAGCATTCTTGAGAGCAACAATACCATCAGGGGAATCCCTCGTATCACGTTGTTCAATACTTCTGCTCTATTACGCATGGTCTAGTTCACACGATCAAACATTCCCACGGAAACCATTTCTATTGACCGTTCAACCAGGTAGCTAATAAGAGAAAGGGAAGGGATGTTGGAGGGTGTCTTGTTAGAAATATCAATCTTACATTGTTACTTTCTCATACAGACAAAATGTTGAAATCATGAATTTTTTTTAAATCTCGAGATTATCTCATTATCTTGACGTGCTCCACAAACTCAAAAAAAGTGGGTTTTAAATATTCTGCCTGTCTAGTTTTGGGTACATCCAAAACTGTTAGATAGATTTTGTTCAAACTTAATATTATATTAACACATCCTAATACAAGATCTAAAATTAAAACTGTCAACTCTGTTGAATTTTTTTAAACTAAACATATTTAAATAGCTTATTTCAAGAATTAGATCCTTACAATAAAAACCATATAAAAAAGTAGCACCACATAAAGCCACATTATAAATACAAAAAAACATAAGGATCTCAAAAGCGATTGAAATATTAGATTTCCTATACAACTAATGTATTTATAATCTTTAATATTATATTTGTTTTTCGGAATTAAAATTCATTTAAGGGTGGTTTGCTAATGAGCAATTTTGGAACATGTTGTTCCAAATTATAACAAATAAACCTTATGAAGAACAGAGGAAGTAAGTGAGGTAGACTGAATTGAATTTACTCACAGGATAGAGATATGTGGCGTGTGGCAATTAACTTTAAACACACTGGATGACAATCACCAGATACACGCCGACCACCGGTGTTTCCCGAAGATGTTTCCCGTGTGCCTGGATACACAGAAACATCGCCCGAGTTTCTGGCGGTAAAAGATCAAAGAATGTCGCCAGTATCCCGGTCTCCCACCTCCAATGGGGAACATCGCTCGGTGTGGACCCACGCGCAAGCATCGGTGGACAACTTTTTAGTTTAATTCAGTTAATTTATATTTCTCGTCCTTGTCAACGAGTGTTTCTGTTTGTATTTTGGTGGGGATTTTCATATGGTTACTACAGATTGCATTACCCTTTCAGCCAAAAAGTTGGTATCTCGCTTTATAATTTTGGGTGCTACCAAACAAAGTACCTCTTTTAAAATCCAATTTTGTCATTCTCGCGAATTATTTTTTAATACGCACCAATCATTCAACAGTACAGTAGATCTGACGATAAACAATCGCCATAATTCTCTTGTCTTAAAAAAATCATTTTTCCACCAAAGTATCTCTTTTGATGATATTTAATTATTATAAAATTTGCAGCAGCACCAGCTTCGATATGCTGATGCATCGCAGAAAGGGTCAAGGAGATGTGGTTGCTCGGTGTGGACACAAACACCAGCTGCGATATGCTGATGCAATCGCAGAAAGGGTCAAGGAGATGTAGTTGCTTGGTGTGGACACAAACACCAGCTGCGATATGCTGATGCATCGCAGAAAGGGTCAAGGAGATGTGGTTGCTCGGTGTGGACACAAACACCAGCTGCAATATGCTGATGCATCGCAGAAAGAGTCATGAGATGTGGTTTCTCGGTGTGGACACAAACACCAGCTGCGATATGCTGATGCATCGCAGAAAGGGTCAAGGAGATGTGGTTGCTTGGTGTGGACACAAACACCAGCTGCGATATGCTGATGCATCGCAGAAAGAGTCATGAGATGTGGTTTCTCGGTGTAGACACAAACACCAGCTGTGATATGCTGATGCATCGCAGAAAGGGTCAAGGAGATGTGGTTGCTTGGTGTGGACGCAAACACAAGCTATGGTATGCTGATGCATTGCAGAAAGGGTCAAGGGGATGTGGTTGCTTGGTGTGGACGCAAACACAAGCTATGGTATGCTGATGCATCGCAGAAAGGGTCAAGGAGATGTGGTTGCTCGGTGTGGACACAAACACCAGCTGCGATATGCTGATGCATCGCAGAAAGTGTCAAGGGGATGTGGTTGCTTGGTGTGGACGCAAACACAAGCTATGGTATGCTGATGCATCGCAGAAAGGGTCAAGGAGATATGGTTGCTTGGTGTGGACACAAACACCAGCTGCGATATGCTGATGCATCGCAGAAAGAGTCTAGGAGATGTGGTTGCTTGGTGTGGACACAAAATATCGGCGAAGACTTGTGTCCGTATACAAGTTGGTGTATCCATGGGCGATGTTGCCGAGTCGTTAGATACTATTATCTGGCGATTATCGTCCCGTGGGTGCTAGTATTAAAGTTGCTAATGACGTAGAATAGGTAAATATGGGAACGTATGTTTATTGTATAGTACCATATCTCTTTTAGGCAAATTATTCTATTTTCTATTTATTATGATGACTATAGACTTTAGTTCTAAAGTCAGTGTAGACCTAGCATAATGATAAGAATTATGTAATGTTCTTATCGTCCCTACAATCTTAGCCTTTTCCCTTTGGATCTCAAGTTGAAATGTCTCCTTTAATATCTTTTTGCTTTCAAGTTGATAATTTTCCTTGGCGATAAAGTTACGCAAACAACAAATTAGTAATACTCTATTAAATAATACACTCATAGAGAATAACCATTGTTCACGTGATTTATTTAAGACGTCAGTTTCGCAATTTATGTTAAAAATTTAAAAAAATCATATTCCCATGGTAGCTACTCGATCAAATGCTTAAAACTATAAATTCAAATAAATTAAAATGAGCTAGACCCCTATTATACGAAAACATATTTTAGCAGCCACCATATTGTAATGGATATCCAGATTGAAAAACTATGTATATGCATAAATGTGGTTCGACTTACATTTTTTTGTTACTATTGGTCCATGGATTTGGCAGTTATCGTGGAACAAACAAGTAGAAAGATATTTAGGTGGCCATCATCTTTAAATAGATAAACAGATCGAGAAACCACATATATATGTTGTTTGACCTAAGTTTAATTAATGTCTCAAACAAATCTCGTTAAAATCGGTCCACGCATTTGATAGTTATCGCGTAGCAAAATCTGGACAGGCAGATAAAATGCCAAATGGCTACGCTCAATCAAAAATATAAAATGTATATATATCACGACCATTTTGCCTAGCAATGTGTGAGATTACATACTAAATCTTATTGTCTAGTGAAACTACACATAGAATTTTTTTAGAAATTGGCCATTTTAGTCAATAAAATGAAATGTCTCAAATTGATTGAATTACGATTCATTGTATCAACTTATGTGTAGAGTCTAAATAATGTTAAGAACCCCTTTATAGATGGGGACCTTTAGATGATAAGAAAAAGGGGTGGATCGAACAGTGCACCCCTAAACGAAACACTCAGCTTGCGTCATTCTGGGTAATGTTACGTTCTGGCGCGATAGCCCTACCAAGTCCATCAGCTGGTTTACTCAGATTTTCCTGCTCCTAATATACAAAACAGTTAACCTTCCTCCATTATTTTGCCAAAGAAATTTCCTAGAACTAATCACAGAGAGTCACGAGGTCATAAATTAATTAAAACTTGCACCTCATTATTGCTTTAAAATGATATATTTACAAATGACTAATGATACTAGGCAGTGATCCCGAGAAAAGAAAGACTACAGTAAGAATACGAAAGAAAAACAGCTGCGAAATATTTACAAACCATAGATATAATGATGGGCAAATTCATGGAAATGCTTATTTTGTTTGTCAGGTTGTATTTGCCCTCGACATTTGTTTTTACCATCAACCCTCCTCTCACTCCCTAGATATCTTTTAAATGAACTTCCATTGATGCTGATTCTTGCACTAGAGTAGCGTTTTTCAACAGTTGTGCTTAGAAGTGTCAGCAAATGACCACGAAAGTTTAAGGGAAGATTAAAAAAATAATAAGCTAGTAGAAAAATTTTAGGAGTAGAAAATAATCTTTTAAAATCCATGATCAACATTATTTTTTTAAATAAAAAACAATTTGAATTTTAAATTTTGAACTTTAAAAAAAACTCTATGGTGTGAGACCGCATGCGAGCCTTATCGGCCGATCATAAGCCACCGTTAACAATGGACATTTATGGATATAGTGTGTCAAGTGATCCGTACAACAGACCCTCCGTCCGTTAATATCAGTTTTCTATACCGGAGCTGCTACTTATTTATCCAATTAGCTCCTTAAGTTGTTCTCGAGAGACTGAGATTGATCACGTTCCAGACCCACTTTTTCACAGATTAGTTCTGGAAGCCAATTCTAATACTAGTTATTTCAATAATCGTAAAATATTTCCTTAAAAAAATAATAGTGTGACTTGGAAATTTTAGTTCCCTTATCAGTTTGCCGTGAGTTGAAAATCACTCCATAAGTGATTAAAATATCATTATTGACAAAATAATGATGACTCTAATAATATTATTAATAATAATATACTAAAATTGTATTAAATGTCAAAATTCCTCAAAATCTCGAAGGGTAAAAGTTTTTACAATCACACTACTCTCTCTATATATATTATTAAATGAAACTATTCCTGAATCTTTCGCTTTGTGGTTGAACACGGCCCTGTCGGAAGTGAGCGCTCTGACGACCAGTTATAGAATTGGCTAAGTGGTTCAAACTACGGACTCCTGGCGCAAGATATAGAAGCTCTTGACCAGTCAAGTTCACGGAATGGGCACACATTCACCCAATTCATGAAATTGACAATTTACTTTTTGGCGTGTAACACATACATTAATAAAAAGGTTTACAGCTGTCAAAATTGACCTGACATGTCAATAGTTACTTCTATGGAACACATGACTTACATTGGTGAAGTTAAACATGATATTATCTAACGTTACCAGCGGTAACAGTTTAAAACGGGAGGAACTATTTTTTTTTAAACAGGACACCATCTCTATCTGGACTAACTCTTGTTGGAACACATAAGGTCAAGCGTTTCAACAAACTAGACTTGATAATAAAAAACCTGATGGTAACTCTACATAGGGTTTGTGCGACACGTGGTAACGCCTACTGAGAGGCATGAGATAGAAAGACAGCATGTTACCAATATAGTGTCTAGCCACCACGTGGTTCCGTTGGGTGTTAAATTATAACGGACCGAGCCAACACGCACAGTTTTCTTCACTGTAGGTTTCTGGTACCACTTTCAAACAGGCCATACACCGTCACTAATGGTTTAACGTGTTAATATTTGAAAACAGTACAATCGTTTAATTGATGGATAAGGTTCTTTCATAGATTATTTTAATATACACTTGATTTTTGGAAATAAGCCCTCTCGGTAATTATGAATGCCCCGTTTTAACAATCCATCTTTCTCTCTTCGTGACAAATTCTCCACTAAACACGCTTTCTGAATAAATCCAGCAAAGGTATTGACTGAAATGTTTCTTATGTCAAAATGTTGATTGAATGTATGATTACAAAATAATAGATTTCACTTTTGACATTTGAGAGTACACCCTTTGTTAATTATATTGATGTTATTTTTCGCTTTTGTTTTCGTTTTGGCTATGAAAATAAGTCTTGTTTAGCACTCTATTAATTAACGAGTTTTCTTTGTTGGTATGGCCAATGTGTTTTTAAAAATCAAGTTAGAATTCTTCACAAAAAATCAACAAATTAATATGGACAGAAAGTAGCATATGAGCAATTAACTGTCTATACAATGTTTCTCAAAACATGTTTATTTAACTGTACATAAACTTCTAACACGATTTTCCTTTCGATTTAAATCTTCATTGATAGGAATCATGATGCTACAGTTCTGAGAAGACAGCATTTAGGTAGGGACGTCACACAACTGCTACCTTGTCTTCCTTTTGTTTGGTCACCAAATATAAAAGGATATAATTGGCTCATCCTAACCTAATACCGGAAGTAAACAAACATTCCCATATCACTACGCGAAGAACCTATATGAACGGTGGAACACCAGTGCAATATTTTAAACAGGTGTGACCATGTATGGTCAGTACCATAGCAAAGTAGGACCCTACGAATTTTTGTATTTTTTTTAATGCTTTTAAATTTCCTGTCTTATGTTTAACAAAACTCAGACCAGACTCAGAAAACATCATAAATACACGGTAAGAACTCAACACACAACCATCACTGCCGAGATTAACTGTCGACTGACCGTTGCTGCCTTGACGTTAACATGTGATAAGGACTGTACCATGAGGTTTCTCAACGTTGAGGCAAGAGTTTGTTGTTATTTGAAAAAAATACATAGGCTCATTTAATTTAAAATATTAACAGTAAATATTAGAACATTTTATCTCATCTTTTATTTTTACAAAAAAAAATTGTTTGGCTAGTTATATATAACATTAAGCTTTGTATAATATTCCTTAACTCTCTAAAAATATTCTCTACACATGCCTTATTTCCTTCTTCGTTACATTAAGGCCGATTCTACACTAGCGGTTAAAACGCAGTGGTTTTGCCGCTAGCTTAGGCCCTCAAATTCTTGAATCTACGCCTGACTGTCAAAACCCGAATGTTAAACAGCTATCAAAACGTTACTGATTTTACATTAGCGGTTTAAATGCCACGGTTGTTGCTTACTTTTGTGGAGAATGGTTTAAAAATGGACATTGGTGACCTGGCGGTCTAGGGGTAAGGTGTCAGACTTCTGTGCTGGAGGCCGGTGTTAAATCCTCGGTCCCGGCACAGATTTTTCTGATTACCAAACCCTTCCTTCACCTCTGACAAGACATCTTGTGAATGTGGGGAATTCTAGGCCTCCACCGTGGTTCGGATCCCACGTTAAACTGTATGTCCTCCATTTCATCTCACAATCACCCTACCATTACACATTAGCGTAAGTGCGTAAAAACCCGAACGGGTAGTGAGACGCGGTGCTAATAAT
>CABFOW010001015.1:98934-151149 GCA_902141385.1 Timema californicum
ACATCTTGTGAATGTGGGGAATTCTAGGCCTCCACCGTGGTTCGGATCCCACGTTAAACTGTATGTCCTCCATTTCATCTCACAATCACCCTACCATTACACATTAGCGTAAGTGCGTAAAAACCCAAACGGGTAGTGAGACGCGGTGCTAATAATAATAATAATAATAATAATAATAATAATAATAATAATAATAATAATAATAATGGACACTGTATTGGCCGGCTGTATTGCGGGACTTATTTTTTTGGAGGGAACTCACAAAAAAAACCTCATCAAAAGAGACGTTAGTGGACTCACCCCACAATATCGAACCGTCTTACAACAGGACTGTTGTGTAGTTTGGTGTAGTTTGATTCGCGTTTCTACCACTAGGCGGTTTTAACGCGAATCAAACTAAGGCAGTTGTGCCTCAATGTCACAACAAGTCTTTCAACAGGAATAATACTCTTCCTCAAGATGTTATTACGCTTTGCATTAGTTTCACTCACTAAACCAAGTAGTTCATCAAATGAAACCACAGACATTCTATAGTACAAAAAATAACTTATCTGGGTATATTCTGTGATTCATAAACATCATATGAAATGGCCCTGTTGTACAATGTCCATTTTTAAACCATTCTGTACAAGCGGAAGCAACAACCGTGGCATTTAAACAGCTAGTGTAGAATCAGTAGCGCTATGGTATCTGTTTAACAGTCGCGTTTTGACAGTCAGGCGTAGATTCGATAGTTTGGGGCCCTAAGCTAGCGGCAAAACCGCCGCGTTTTAACCGTTAATGTAGGATCGGCCTAAGGCCTGCGTAAACTGACGCGGGAGTGAAATAACAATACCATTGTGGTATATAGGAATGCACTAACCGGTGTGAATAAATCCCGCGTATTGTCTGGCGAACTGCAGCGTCGTCCCGTGTGGTTCGTTTGCATGAATTGTTATTTTCCCGCATCTCGCTAGTCGTTTTGGTAGTCGGTTGCAAACGGTGGCGCTGTATGTGTGCTACCATCATGTTCATCACAGAACAGTTATTATAAGTAGTGTACACATACCCCGTGAATTACGATTTAAGTCATAAAGACTACAAGAATATCAAGAAAAAAGGACCGGATATTAAAATATATCGGAAAGGAATTAAAAGTATCTGGTGAGTGAATGCAATGTACTACCTGGATATAAAATTAAATGTAATCTAAAACTCAGGTTATGTTGCCATGTGGGGTGTCGATTTAAAGGGAATTCGTTTTAAATTTGAATGAAATGCCCCTTATTTGAAGTGATCAGTGTGTCGTTGAGCAAGAAGACTATCAAATTATTACGTTCAGTGATCCTCATTTTTGAAGGAGGTGCATTTGAATGTAGTAGCTAGACGTTTCTCTGGGTGAACCAACTCTAGGTAATTTGTGTCTTCTTTACGGATGTCATCTGAATTAAATGTAAAAATTAGTCAAAACACTCGATGGTTATTCTAAAATAAATATAAAATCGCTTTTCTTCTCAACTGAGGAATGAGTGTGTGTGGTATTACCCATGGGACAGTCTTTCTTTATTAATGCTTTGCACCCATTGATTCGTTCTTTTATTATCATCTTCAGCTACAGCAAGTAACACCAATATTTCATCTTCTGCTGAAGTACACATAGCTACAAACTTAGTCTACACTTAACTAATCATTGTTATTTATTTGAGGTATTTAATGTATACTTTCTGGACTGAATGGTTTTATTAACACACGATCATTTCTTTGAGCGAGAGCGAACTGGCCTACCAATTTTGTCGGGAGAGGTATTTTTCCATACCTTCCAGCTCGATAGATAGACATGATATTGACTGAGCTAAGGTGTTGGGCCAATTTGAGTTAAACCTATACAGTAAAATGTATTTAATTCCAAAGTCCTATTTTGCCAAAATAATTAGATATATCTTATATTCAAATTAGCTATTTTTATGAATATCCAGCAGTTGGTACACAATCAACCATCTCAAAATTTGCTACATATAAACACCCACAGTTTATAATTTATATAATATATAAAACCCACATACACAATCTATAATATATACATGAAAAAAAACAAGAAAAGTTTAAACACAAAATATAAAAACTCGAAGGTAAAAAAAAATACAAAAATTGCAGAGTTAAATCTATTTTTGTCATAACGTTAGGAAAAACTACAGTAGCCACATGGCTTCTTTGCTTCTGATTGACAGCTCACAGCTGACTTTTGACAGTCAACATTTAGGTATACAGCTGCTAAACAAATGTTTTTGCAGATCATATGGTTCGGCGGAGGGATACATAATTTGGTCTGGTAACTTTTCAAAGCCGTCAGTTGTCAGTCAGCACCAAAGAAGCCATGGGGCTACTGTAACTATCTTGATTTGTAGTAAATTGCTTATCTTGATACAATAAATAAAATCTTTACGTTCACTCATTGCATTAACATTTTTGTCTTTTACGTCTGGTTGAGATTCAGTGAATGTTCTCAGGTTGTACATCCTTATAAGTGCTTCAGAAACCGATGGTATTGGTTTATCTGCATCAATGTATGTGCTGTCTTCTATATCAGAGGTTTTTTTGGATATTATTGTTCTTTACTTATTCAAAAATCTCCCCATCTGTCAGCGTGCCACCGTCGTCAAGTTAGGTTCGAAATAAGTAGAAAATCGAAAAAATGAACTATATATAGGCTTCAAATTATCTAACTATTTCCTTCTAAAATTTTAACGAAAAGCTATTTTTAAAATTTAAATGAATAGGAGTTTCATGGTAAATCAAATTGGTTTCAAATTATTCAATCTTTTGAACTAACCACCGTCGAAATATCCAAATCCTGTGTTATACAGGTGTTCGAAAATGTATAGCCCACACTGAACATATAGTTTGTTTGAACCAAGAGCAATACAAAATCCCAATACACTTACATCCATAAAACAATGCTAATACCATTAAGGTGCGGCAGAAGGGAGAGCAAGTATTTTTACAATTTTTATAGAAGTGGAATTTTTTGGTCAAAATAGATAAAATATTTCTCCAGTAGCAACATAAAGCTTAATTTTCTGCATATGCTAATATCAACAGATCTTGAATATCTGCTAAGGATGTCTTGGAATTTTGTCAAAACTTTTTAAATAATGAGAAAAATACTTGCGCTCCCTTCTGCTGCACCTTAATGGTATTAGCATAGTTTTATGGACGTAAGTGTATTGGTATTTTGTATTGTTTAGTTTGCGCTACGAGTTTCCAAATGCCCTATATATATGTTAATAACACTAATATGTTGGAGATGAGGTATGTAGAATTTATAGGAAATGCACTTATGAAGGAAACCACTCGGAAAAAACCACGCTTAATACACCCTGCTGGTATTCGAACTCTTTCTTACCTACTTACCATCAGCAAACCAGACCAAATGAGACGGACAAGTAAACCATGTGTTCACCGACGTGAGCTAACTTAAAACAAAATTCGTGAAAAGCTATCAACGTGCGTTTGTTACGTTATGTCCCTCCTTAAAAGATAAACATCTTATTGAAGATGAATAACTTCATTTGCATAGGTATTGATTAATATATATTTTTTGTTTCCCTAATAAAGAGAGTGTTTTAACTAAGCCAACAGAAACTCACAAATGACCGGATATTGGTAAAATTGGTAAGAACGTGATGGTAAAATCTATTTGACATGCTTTTCTGCAAACTAGGTCAAAACTGTTCTAAACAGGGTGCTATCCGAACTTTAACAACATTATTATCTTTGCGCCATCTTGATTGACTTTGACCATTGAGAATTCAAATGATTCTATTCATGGCCGGGTGAACATGTTAGGATGTTTTTTACCCCAGTGTAGCTATTTTTTTTTTTATAACCGTGTCTTGCTATTTGTTCAAGGTATACGCACATATGATAATTACTCTAATGGGACAGGGATGAGGTTAAGGTTTATGGTTTATTGTTTGAAAGACAAGGTAAGTACATACATTTTTTATAAATAAAGAATAAACAAATACCAACAATAAAGTTTTAAAATGTAAAAAATAACAGTTAACAATGAGAAGGAACAACAAATGAAAATGCGGGAATTTTTTTTCTTCCGAAAAAAAACCCCACCGTGATAAGGTTGATGAAGGAAACATTTTAGAGATAATATAACTGCATTTGTGTGGTCAGAGAATGGGAAACCATTTAGGAAAAACCACCCTCAGTAGACCTGACCGGGATTCAAACTCCAAACTTCCCGTCATTGGCGTTCTATTCCAACACGAGAGTGACGCCCTAAATCATGCAGCCACATTGATGACAATATTAATTGCATGGCAGCAGACTCGTGAGTCGCCGTGGACTGTGATTGTGGACATCTCTGAGTGGCCGATTCTTTCGCCAGTGACCACTAGATATCCTGCCCGCTTCGGTGGCCGTGTGGTCTAACGCGCTACTCTCGCAGTAGAGTGGACTGCCGATAACGGGGAGATCGAGGTTCGAATCTCGCTAGGGTGTACTAAGGGTTGGTTTCCAAAATGTTTTTCCAATCTCCCTCTACATAAATACGGGTACGCTTACTCTATAAATATAACCTTTCTCATCCCTAAAACCATTATCATAATTAGTGCATAAACTATAACCCGAACGGTTAGTAAGAAGCGGTAGTAAAATCAACTAGGGATTCTGATTTTTGCAGATTTTTAAAACATCCAAGATTTGGAAAGAGTTTCGAATTATTTCCGGGATTCCAGGGATTAAATAACTAATTTTTTGTTTTTATTATTAAATAATTAAATAAGAAAAGAACATAAAAATATAAATTTAAAAATAATACGATTTGTTTAGTTATCACACAATGTACATTATATTTATAAGATTTTTTTTAAATTCTAGACTATTAGATAGTTTTGTATTCTGGAACATTTATAAGATTTTTAATATTATATTTATAATATTTTATAATTATCTTTGATAAAATAGTTTTTGAGTAAGATTAAAGCATTAATATATTTATCTGAAAGCCTGTTACGAATTTATTGTTACAAAATTCTCGGTTATTGAAAAAAAAAACCTATAATTTTCATTAGAGTAGATAAAGTAATATTTTTATTTGTCTGATTCAAACCATCTTATGGGAATATATGTCTATATTTGGTCATTCTAACTACACTGTTTAGAACATGCCACAAGAGGCCCACGTGTGTAGGGAATAAGAGAATAGGATGACGATGGTAGTAAAGAGCTGAAAATTGTTAAGTCACAGAGGGAAGAAAATACCCTAGTGTGTTCATTTGGGATTAAGACCCAGAAATTCAGAAGTCAGATTATGCTACCTTTATCCGTTCGGACCACAAGGCCGACAATTTGGAGGAAAAAGGATTTAGTTTATTTACTTGTATAATGTATTTGGTGTGAACTAAGGCAGTATAGAAAAGGGGTGTTGACCGCACCCCCAAAGCATTTTAATTGTGTATTTTGGTATTTTTTAATCATTGTCTAAGCTAGTAGCTTATTAGTGTCTTATCAAAATTAATATCATATTCTACAAAAATTATGTTTTAAAATACTTTAAACTTCTTCAAGAGTGATTCTATGATAACCAAATTCTTTGCCATCTCTTATTGGCTGGCTTCACCGCTATCCACACCCTCTAAAAAATAATATCTTCGTATAGCCCTGGCATATTAATTTTTTTATACCTTGAATTAAACAAAAGCTTCATAAGTAAATACAAGGGTAGCCTGGTGATCTAGGGGTAAGGTGTCGGACTTCTGTGCTGGCGTCATGGGTTCAATCCTCGTTCCTGGCACAGATTTATCTGATTAACAAACCCTTCCTTCACCTCTGACAAGACATCTTGTGAATTTTGGGAATGCCAGACCTCCACCGTGGTTCGGATTCCACGTTAAACTGTAGGTCCTCCATTTCATCTCGCAATCACCTTACCTATTACACATTAGCGTAAGTGCGTATAACCCGAACGGGTAGTAAGACGCGGTGATAATAATAATAATAATTTCATAGTTCTATCAATTCTTCTTTGAAACGAATCATTAACTGTTTCGTTTTTAATTCAAACATTTATATTTTTTAGAATTTTCTCCGCATACTTTAGTTCAATGTAGTTATAAATAAGCCACAGTCAGAAATTAATGGTCGAATGATCCTACCTGAGGTAACAAAGGGTGAAATCCCTCAACAGGCGACAGCAAATGCTAAGGAATTATTTTAACATCGAATCCCTCTAAAAATATACAAATACATACGTATTAATACTCTAGGGGTGTAGGAGTTAAAGGGGGCACTTTAAACCTTCTCTCCCCCTCCCCCTTTACTCTTCAATACAGCCTTGCTTTATAATCTAATATTTAATTGGGTCTTGAAAATAAACTGTTAGCTGGAAAATGAAGCTGTAAAATCCCCGATGAAGACGAATACACTGTAAAGTAGAACAGTTAATTTGAAGATTTGAAAGACATTTCATAGTTTCGTGACCATCCCTACAAGTATAATAATTCGGATAGCTTCAAGTTGTTCACCACAAAGCAGGTTTTTAATTCGAGAGTTTGTGCATGTGTGTGTATGTGTAGGAGGGCTGGAGGTAAGAGGGAGACGAAGTCTATGAATCGCGGGGAGAAAGAATGTTTCGAAATTCCTTTGCACGTCGCGATGATTGGTCAGCGGCTCGTGACGTTCCCCTCTTGCGCCGCTAGATGGCAGCACCTTCCCCCCCTGTTAAGCGATCGCCAGGAAGAACCACTTGCACGAAACCTTTTCTATGCACGAATCGTTTGGTTTGGTTTCTAATAGCGGGAGAAATACATGGACACTAGTGCGGTCAGAGCGCAAAGATTATATTGTACGGAATAGTGCTTTAAAAGTGTTTAGGTGTGTGTTTTAGTTTAAGTGGGCTTAACAAGTGATGTGGTGTTTAAAATAATACATTGTTTTGAAAGTTTTTTTAAGTGTTATAAAAAGGTGTTAGTTCATGTTCCGTGAGATTGGTTGTGCCTTGTAAAGTTCGTTTCTTTACGGAGCGTTGAAGTCACTTCATGAGAAGTCGGCCAGTGTTTTCCTCAGTGGTTCATATGTGTGTGTGTTTTTGAGTTACCGTGTTGCCGAGTGTTTTGGATACTTCAATCTGAGATGCTTCCCCGTTTATTGGGGACGTTTGGATATGTAACTATGTAAGGCAGGTGAGTGGAAACATTTTCTAAACTTAGGTAGCGTTTGATTAGATTTCAAACAAAGATTAAAAACAACTCTTGGGCTTTATCTCAAGACTTCGGATTAATGTTGTTGAGCGAATATTTTAAACACACAGGTATTCAATTGACTATTTTGTGGGTACTATGTTAATTTTATCTTTACAAATGCAAATCTTTACCTGTTGTTACATTATTTGATCATCCCTAAGGTGAGATGGAAGTGTGCGCAAGCTAAGGCCCAAATTTCTCAGTTTTTTATAACAAAAAAATAACTTTTGGTTAAAATAAATAAAATAATGCTTCATTAGATACGTTTATTTTAATTTTCTACACATAGAAAACAAACTTTTTTGAATGTTGGTTCATGGGCATCGCATAATTTGACCAGACATTTTTTAATCAAGAGAGTCAAATGTTCTAAAACTGTTGAGGTCACTATGTGCAGTGTCGGATTTACAGAGGGTGAGAGAGGAGGGGGTGATCGATCACCTCGGGGCCACCCCCAGCCAGAACCCCCACAAACACCCACAAGGAAAAATATCTTTACGTTTAATTTTAAATTGTAGATGCCTTTATGGCATAAAGTAATGTTCTTTCTGTATGAAATAATTAGCTAATAAAATAGTTTTTATGATGTATTTATGTAGCCCTTCTTTTACTTGTTACTATTACATTTGTGTACAATCAAGCAGTTGATTAGTTTTTATCTTTCCCCAGACATGCTATGATGTAGTTTACATGGGTTTATAGCCACCCTCCGCCCCCTCCACACACAATTTA
The DNA here is from genome assembly GCA_902141385.1 of Timema californicum. Classification (NCBI taxonomy): domain Eukaryota; kingdom Metazoa; phylum Arthropoda; class Insecta; order Phasmatodea; family Timematidae; genus Timema; species Timema californicum. The sequence goes on from CABFOW010001015.1 coordinate 106,902, forward strand.
TACTGCCCGGAGGCATCCGTAAATCCGCCACTGACTGTACAATTTTACTAATTGTATCCACTGAAGCAACATTTTGTTTTGGACATAAAGGTTTTTTTGCTATAGAAAAAAAAGTATAGTCTCTTAGCTCGCCAACTCTTCTATCCCACTTAAATATAGAATAAGTATTAAGTTCCCCACTTTGGTGGCCACATGGTCTAAGTTGCTACTCTCTCATTGGACTAGACTGCCGATGATAGGACAATCGTGTCTCAATCCCGGTTGGGTGTACTATTTTTTTTTTCCTAAACAGTTTTCTACACTATCCACGCAAATGCGGGGACATTTTTTCTAAATTCAAGCTTTCTCGTTTCTGACCCATTAGCGTGTTTATAAATTTATTTGGTTTACAGCTTTTACAAGACTTTAACTCATGGGGTGACCTGGTGGTCGAGGGGTAAGGCGTCAAGACTTCTTTTCTGGGGGTTCGGGGTTCAATCCTCGATCCCGGCACAGATTTATCTGATTGCCAAACCCTTCCTTCACCTCTGACAAGACGTGTATTAATCATAACTTGCGAATGTGTGAAATGCCAAACCACCACCATGGTTCGGATTCCACGTTAAACTATAGGTCCTCCATTTCATCTCACAATCACCCTACCATTACACATTGGCGTAAGTGCGTATAGCCCGAACGGATAGTAAGACGCGGTGATAATAATAATAATAATAATTTAACTCATGGATATTTTAATTATCAATTTCAGAGTTCAGTGTCCACATTTACGTCCTACTCTAACACACACACACACACATCACATCACAAGCTGAATGTCTTGCAGGACAAAGCTTTGCCATCATTCGTTGCGATTGATCCCCGATACGTTCTTATTTATAAGTGGACTTTCTCTGAACACTCGTTTAGTATATTTCCCTTCTGTTCGATTGGTTCTGTACAATATTTATACATTGTCTGGTGAATCCATCCCCGCTGTTAGAACAGGATGCTTGAACGCCAGTCAGCGGCGTGTCCTCTTCAATGAACACGTCATTCATACGAACAGTTGGGAGCCTAATTTTCAATTGCTCTTTTCTCAACCTAAAAAGACTCCTTGAAGGAAAAAAAAGCGCGTTAATCATTTTTGTATATTGAAGTGACGTGAAGAGGTAAATTACTCCCCAGAGGCAATTTATTATATAGCCGTTAAATAATTAATATTCCTCAAGAATATAAACTTAGTTGTTCTTACAAATAATTTTTTTTTTTAACTTCTTCGATGTCGTATATTGAATTAGATTTCACCGTAATTTCATTTAATTTATTTGAGACGTCTAATATGCACTTAACCGGGGAGTGAAGGGCAGTATTTTTTGCTGTTTTTATATAAGAACTTTATTTGGTTAAAGGAAATCAAACTATTCTCCACAACGTATAGTTAAATTTTCTTTACACGGTGACCTCAACAGTTGTTGAATCTGTCAAGGATGTCGTAGAATTTAATGACAACTTTTTCTCTTCATTTAAAAAGTTTATCATTTAATGCCGATACGCTCATGACAGATATTCAACAACTGTTGATATCACCATATGAAAAAAAAATTAAACTATGTTTCTACTGGAGTAGTATTTTATTTTTATTTGGTCCAACAAAATGTTAGGCTATAAAAACTGCAAAAATACTGCCCATGACGGCGCTCCCCACTCTCCTACCTTGAGGCTGTTTATGAACATGTCCTGGATCTTGAAACTATGCAGTAGTTCAAAACCTGTGGGCTCTAGTGATATATATACACACACACACGGCCGTAACTAGCCAATAATTTCAAGGGGGGTGGACCTTGGTGGGCACACCCCCCAATTGCTGGAAGCTAGAAAAATTATAAATTGATAAACAGTTCTAGAAGATCTCCGAAGTTTTTTTTTCGTGGTAAAATAACCCCTTAGCTCCTGAAGGCTTGGAATTTTTTTAAATATTAAACACTTTCTGAAGATCTGTGAATTGTTTTTTTAATGTTAAATTAATCACCAAAATGCCGAAGGCTAGGGAAATTTCTAAATTTTAAACACATATAGAAGCTTTGTGAAGTGCTTTTTATGGTAACACAGCCCTCTAATTTGTATTTGTACCTTAACTAGCAGTCCCACATGGCATTACCCGTGAGACACTGTGATATAAGAATTATATAAGCCCCCTGCAGCCCGTGACCCACTGTGGTATAGTAATTATATAAATCCTCTTTATTCCATATCCTGTGGATATTTAAAAAATCCGGCTAAAGTATTCCTTGTCTACATCATAAAGGGAACCTTTGTGCAAAATTCCAGCTTCTAGGTCCAAGGGTTTAGGCTGGGCGTTGATGAGTCAGTCAGTGAGTCAGGACTTTTCTTTTTATGCATGTAGATTTTGATATTGTTTGAACCATAGTAAAGCCATATATATTTTGTTCATAAAATTTCGTGGGGGTTTGAACTAGTTTAGCTAGAGTTCTCTTTTAAATAATTAGATTCCCCTTAAAGCTAATTGGAGTAAGCATATAGGCCTACCATAAATTTTTAGAAAACTGGATGCCCTTGAAAGATATTTGGTGTGTGTTTCTTCCGGCAGATTTTTAAAAATTATATGCTTTCCAAAGCTATTAATTTGTACGGTTCTCACTTGGAATATTTTTTACACATGTGTTTTGAACATACGTGGACAGTATTGAAAAAGGGGGGGGGGGATAACAGATAGTCGCAGTCCCCAAAAAAAAAGAAACGGGGGGGGGGGNCTGTACCGGACCCCCTGCGCGTAAGAGTTTATTTAGTCTTAAGTTAAGCATATGTGTGATCTGTCTTGAAGGAAGCGTGGTTCGTGTTGCACTATGCACTCCAAATGAAGGCGTTGTTGTCCTCTATCAACCTGTGAGAATCATCATTTTAATCTAAATGTGGTAAAAAAAAAATTGGGGTGAAAAGCTACTAACCAAAGTTAAAGAAAATTGTGGAAGAAAGTGAATGTCATTCTTATCTGTAGATTTACGCACAAATTTGTTTCCAAATATAGGCCTATTTGACCACGATTTTGTTATACAAAAAAAACCTTATATTTTAAACATTAAAAGTTCACTTTAGTTCGAAATGTGATGGTATTTCAACATTATTTCCATTACAATTACTAAACAAGCCACACAACCCACGACTGATTTAACAAATGTTTTATGACATTAGCCTCTAATAATATCCAAAAAATGATACGGCTAGACAATTACATTTGCAAAACAATTTAACACTTTAAAGTCACTCCTTTACTCAATGTGTTTGGTGACCCTTCTTCTAGAATCTGGATGATTATGTCATAATACTTTCTTTCAAATCAAAGAAACCAAACACAGCTCAGCTTTCGTCACGCCTCAAACGTTTACGTCAAAATTAAGCATGAAATCTAAACTTAATTAGCTGTATTACAAAATAATAATGAAACTCTAATAAACAATAAAAATAGACAAAAAGAGAGCGCGAAAGATATATATTTAAATATAGTGTTATAGATATGCAAAGAGCGCTATTGAAATTAAAAGAGGTTAGATATCCGGATAGTGCTCTATATATTGATGGAGCGCAATGCACCGGGAGTGCGATGGAGAGAAAAGCCACCCAGCCCTGACCTGCTCGTCTTGACCAGACCAGACCAGACCAGACCAGAGCGAGGCCGACACCCTATCTCACGTGCACACCGATGCGGAATTGTCTACACCCTTTCCTTAATCTAAGAACGCAGATGTTTCTATAAGTCCATTGTCCGGCCCTCTCTGGAATTCCTTCTACTGCGCACGCGCGGGATCTGGCTCGTCCCACATCCAAGTCGGGCCTAGAACCGGATCGACCCGAAACTAGATTTAACAAGGTATTTACAAGTTTACAAACAACCTATTACTTGATCGATTACACAATAAAGTAGTACGCGCGGTCTCTGTTGACAGAAAATTGACTTAATAGGTCCAATTTCGATTTGAAAATAGGCATATTTTTGGTATCAAGGGATGGTTAAACAATGGATGCCACTAGTATTACTGTATTTTATTTGATTTGATTTTTATATTTCAAATAACCTAGCTATTTAACATGAAACTAGTTCAAAATTATAAATATTAGTATAAGGAAAAAACTTAATGTTATATTTAAATTAATATAACTTGATATTATGTAAACACCTGTCCGTCAAATAGGGTGTAAAGGTGTTTATATAATATCAAGTTTTATTAAATGTAACATAAAGTTATTTTCCTTTAACTAATATAATTATATAGTTATCTCCTTACTACACTTTACAATTTTTTTATATATTTAGCACCGGGTCTTACTACCAGTTTGGGTTATACGCTTAAGTACTAATTACACTAATGGATTAGGATTTGGGAAGGTTGAGCTTAGAGGAAGCGAACTCGCATTTGCGTGGAGGGAGAGTGGAAAACCATTTAGGAAAAACCACCACCAGTTCACCCGACCGAGATTCGAACCTCGATCTCCCCGTCCTCGGCAGTCGAGCTCAACACGAGTAGCGGGTTAGCTAACTACACCACCGAGGCGGGTCACTTTACAATGAATAGCATTAAAATTAGTTCAAACTTGTTGAGATTTATTGAATAATAATAAAAGTATTTTGATTTAACTTCACATACCATACACTCATAATAAAATAAATGTTTGGCATTTTTTTGTGTTACCTTATGAAAAAGAAGTTAGATCATACGTACCGTAATTTTGTATAGTTAAAAGTTTTAATTTTTATTATCTTATTATATTGATCAAGTATCTTTATGTGAAAAAAGGGCTAGTAATTCTTCAGCGACTGGAAAAAAGAGTACACACTATCCCTATCTTGAGCTAGTACTATCCAGTCAACCTCATTCCAACTTTTTCCTCTCTTGACCTAGTTTTATACAATCCAACTCATTACACCGTCTCTTTCAGGTTCATTATAAGATTAGCTTCCCATCCGCATATAGGTTTCCTCAATGGTGTCTTCACATTGGGTTTACCATTCAATACCTTGAATACGGTTCTAGATTATTCCATTGGTGATGCACGTCATGCCCAGTGTAATCTGGGAGATTTTTTACCCTAACAATGTCTGATGAGGAGTACAGGGCACATGCAGCTCATCAGTCATCACTTTATCTATTCTGCATACTATTCATCCTTTTCTAAACCAAATATCTTCCTAAGTACCTGTAGTTTGTTTTCGAACACTTTAGTAAATTATATTCTAATTTAGATAAGGATTTTTTGATAGTAATACAAATTATAACACAATTTAATATCTTTATGTATTGTATATATAAGGGATATATACTTTTCATGGCTGATATAATATCAATAGGTCTACTTATGAAACAATACTACAAAATAAAGTATAATATTATCAATTTTGACCACAAAAATAATATGTTTGAATTTTATTAAAGTTCGTTCCTATCATAATACTACCATACATAGCACAAGCATGTTCTATAATTAAATAAACAATATAAGCACTGTGCCAGTCCGGCTTCTTTTAATGAAAACGTCTTCTGCACGCCATCTTTACAAAACAGAAACGAGCTTTTAATTAGCATAGAATTAATTCCGGAGTATGGAGCCAAGTGATATGGTTTAATCTGCGGTAGTTTCTTCCTTTGAAGGAAGGAGATGTAAAGAATCTTAAAGCCAGAGGCTGTACCTCCCACGAACAAAGTGATGTTTTTTTTAATTCTTCTATTGCTTTGTGAAGGATTGAATACGAAACTAAAAAGTCCTAATACTGAACGAAGGTTTCTGATGATTGTAGAGTAGAACTGACCATTCTTTTTTCCTCGGCCTTTAAGAGGACAGCCGCTCTTAAGATCCCTTTTGAGAACCAAAGAAGATAGTTTCCAGTCTGCATGGCACATATTGCACCTTCTTGATATGTTTTGTTGTTGTAAATATTCGTGTTCTTGGACAGTGTCGGTAAAAAACAGTCACCTGCTTCAGTGGCTGCACGGTCTAAGGCGTCACTCTCAATAGCTTGAACTGCCTATGGCAAGGAGATCTATGCAAATGCGGTTACGCTTTCTATAAATTCAACCTTCCTCATCCTTAACAAATTAGTGTAATTTGTACGTTTGCTTATAGCCTGGACAGGTAGTAAGATGCTGTGATAATATATTTGTATATGTACCGTATATATATATATATATATATATATATATATTTAAATGGAAAATCTATTTCACCTGTGCCACTAAGTTCTTAAGTATATAACCCAGAAAACTACATTTTTATCATATTTATGGCTATTACTTAATCTTGTAGGCAAATAATATCCTGGTTGATCGGTCATGAGATGCACTCTTAGAACAATTAACCGAGACAATGGATACAAGATCACACTCAAAACCAGAAATAGCATCAAGGTAGTCCAACTAGTTTCTCCATCCTTTACTCAACTAAAAAACAAATTTGGGATCATTACATTTTTTTTTCTAAAGAATAGTTAGTGTCTAATGTTTTTTTTTTCCTAAATAATCTAAGATCTCCGATCTTAAGTTCGATGTTTTATAATGAAGACACCGTGTTCATATGTGACGTTGTTCGAGCTGTATTACCTATCTACATGTTAAACGGGAAGTGAGACGAGTTCTTGATACGAACATTGTTAATGTGTGCGTGTGTGTGTGTGTGTGTGTCAATGACTAAACACAGCAAGGATTCTCAAGTAATCGTTGGAGAATATTCTCAACCGTTCCTCTAGTAACTAGACCTAAACCCTTTCAAAAGTACTGCATTTAATTGTTTACCGTCCTGTTTGATTTTCCAGCAGAAAAACCGGCTGGGTTATTTATTGATTATACTGTAGATTTTTTTTTATCACCGTGTCTTACTTCCTGTTCAGGCTATACGCATGATAATTACTCTAATTGGGCAGGGATGAGGAAGGAATAATTTTAGAGGTAATCTATCGGCATTTGTTTGGAAGCAGAGTGGGAAATAACTAAGGTAAGATCACCCTGACTAGAACTTGAACCCCAATATATTTGTCTTCAGAAGGTCAGTCTAACACTAGAGTGACGCCTTAGACCATTCGGCCACTGAAGTAGGCTTTAAATACTTTGAATACAAATTTAGTTGAGGACGTCTCTGTCCATTACACTCTTGTGTATTATTTAGAACATATCCGCATTGGTGGCCACGTGGGCTAAATGTCAGTCTCTTATAGTATGTTTTTCTGGCGGTGAGGAGGGAAGGTAGAGGTTTTTAATCTATGAGAGGTGTGCTGAAAGGTTTTTTTCTTTGAATTTCTCCCACTCTTCTTCCTCATAAATGTGGGTTTAATTCTTCTATGTATTTTTCTTCTTCCTTACCCCATTAGGGTAGCTACAGTAGCCCCATGGCTTCTTTGGTGCTGACTGACAGCTCACAGCCGACAACTGATGGCTTTGAAAAGTTACCAGACCAAATTATGTATCCCTACGCCAAACCATATGATCTGCAAATACATGTGTTTAGCAGCTGTCACTTCCGACAGTCAAAATTTAGGTATTCACCTAAATGTTGACTGTCAGAAGTCAGCTGTGAGCTGTCAATCAGCACCAAAGAAGCCATGGGACTACTGTACCTGATAATGGGGTCGAAATACTAAGTCGTAACCGTCGCAATAAAAATGGACTGCCGATGATGGGGATATCAAGGTTCGAATCCCCGTAGAATGTATTGAGGGTGCCTTTTTTTTAACCCCTAAATTACTTCCCGTACTTCCTCCAACAAACGAGTGGCGTGTATATACATTTCCTCTAATCTTACCTTCTTATTCATACTCCACTAGCGTAAATATGCGTATAAACCGGAAGGTTAGTGATACGAAGTGATTAAAAATGTATTCATACGAGTAGTTTAATTAATGTGAGTAGCTCGGACAGTCGCTAAAATATAGTACAAAAATAACTACATTTTGATTGAAGTAGCTTCACAATAATTGTCCTCATGAGGACCCCGTTCAAGACCCACTGCTTCATGGAGATATCTGGAGTCGCTGGGGATCAAACCCGGGACTTGTGTACCTGTATCCAGGTACTCTTACAACTAGACCATAGAGACTGTCACTAATCGTTTACATAATTATAAATCACTTCATTATTTCTAGTAGAGTCTATTATTTATCTAAAAAAAACTGCCATAAAATGAACGAGGAAGAAGATTAAGGCATTCATTGGTAGAAACAACCACTTACTGAGACAAAGTAAAAAGAAGTCATTTTATTACTCGGGATTGTGTTAATATTATCTTATAACTTGTTACAGTAGAAGATTTCAACGATTAAAAAGATGCTTCAACCCCCCCTCCCCCCTCTTTACTTGAATTTTACGAGCTTATCGCGTGGAAAGGAACAATTAATTATCTTTGTAACTAGTGAGGGAGTTTGTCTCTGATTGAGTTGAGAAAGAAAAATAAGATTTACTGTAAATGCAGTCCGAATGATTTTTATGACTTACGGTGTGGTCCATTGATCGAGTCGGTTTGTAAGTAGGGCAGTGAATTGATGCAAACCTACTTTGTATTAATGATTTTTGTGTTATTACGGTTGTAACTTCTATCGGTATTGATACATACATAAGTACGTACGTACATACATACACACATACATGCATACATACATACATGCATGCATACATACATACATACATACATACATACATACATACATACATACATAATACACATACATATACATACATACATACATACATATACATACATATACATACATACATATACATACACACATATACATACACATACATATACATACATACATACACACATACATATATATACATAGGTACATACATACATATATACATACATACATATACATATACATATACATACATACATACATACATACATACATACATACATACATACATACATACATACATACATTAATCCACCCTCACTTTCTCCAAATATTAAGGATCTACTATATATAGTCCCAAAAATATAAGAATTTTGTTTTGCAGCAAGCCTGTCGGTGCTATACTTTAAATCTTGTGCTGAAGTCACTTTAATGTGCCAAACGTTGTACATATTTAGTGCACAAATTTAACAATATTTGGGAATCAATCTTGTGAGTGAAGAGTAAAAAAAATTTAGTGCACCAACCTCAATTCTTAGAAATCGCCAAACATTGATCAATTTACGAATATTAGAATCTTAAATGGCGTATCTTCTAAGCCAGTGATGGGCAAACATTTCGGGGAGGGGGCCAAAACAAAAAAGAAAAATGCCAGGAGGGCCAACATAGTTTATTAAAAAGTTACAATGGTGCATTTTACAAAACATTCGTACGATTAAATCCTATTAATTATTCAATGGATTTGTATAGTAATATCTAATTCTAATACAATATGAGTTGTCTACATTATTTAACAAATACTTGAATAAGATAGATAGTCTACACTACTTGAATGAAGGAGTGTGTGATGAGTATGTGATGAGTGGAACTGTTCTTCTAGAAGTTTGTCATAGTCTGGTTCCAACTGGAAAGAGGTTACTCTCAGAAGTGAAGCTAATGATTAGGGGTAAAGTGTCGGGGAAATGTTAAATACTTTGTAGACTGGCACTGGTCAATAAACTATAAATTAGAAATTAAAATAAACTATTTTTCGTTTTTAAACACTTTTTTTAAATCGGAATTTGAAATCCTTTCGCGGGCCGCACTCTGCCCACCACTATTCTAAAAATTCATGGTACAATGTTGGTTCATAATAAAGTCCGCGGGCCGCATGGAACCATGAATCGGGTTGAGAGTTTGACATTCCTGTCTGCTCTACGGTTAAAGTTTGAGGTTTGGGGACTACAAGCCTCTCCTAAAAACTGAGGTGGCTGCCGAAGACCCTGGTTATTTAGTTTGGATTAGAAATCGGCGATCAATCGATCGATCACGATTTACCTTTCGATATTGCGGCAACTATCAGTCGATCGCGTAAGGAAACTAAATTGTCATTAAAAAAACGTTATTTGAGTCTTCTAAACTCGCAAATAAATCAAGTAATCTATTTAAAAATAATTAAGGGGATACTTGGACTAGAGTACCACCCGAAATGGCTGTAGTTTTTTTTCTCTCCTATTATTAGTGTCCTACTCTTACTCCACGCTAATGTGGGTACACTTCCTCTAAATTCTAACTTACTCATCCTTACACCATTATTCCGCGGCGCGTATAAAATAAAACACGTCAGTAGAGGTAGAAGAAGGGGTAAAAGGTTGACGAGGGAATGAAAGTATATGAGGTTGACAGAGGGGCAGTAATGATTAGGTTTGTTCAAATAAAAATCCACTTTATAATACAAAACTGCAATTACCTTTTATATTTTCACATGGTGCAATAAAACCTGTATAATTCACACCCTCCAGAGTACCTTGTTCTGTCGGTTGTAAAATCCGAGGCAGTTGTTGCACTTTTTAGTGGTTCGAAGCTGTTGATTCGGTCGGTCTCATTGTTTGAAGTCGACCGCGCCGCAATAGTAACATGTAATTCTAGGGGGAAAAAAGCGCAAGTGAAAGAAGCTCACATGAAAACTCCACAGAGAAAAAAACCCACAACTATAAATGTTCACAGTAAAAAAAGCCCACACGGAAGAAAACCCACATGGAAATAAGCCCACACGAGAAAAAACCCATACGGAAGAAAGCCCACATGGAAAAATGCCCACATGGAAAAATGCCCACACGGAAAAATGCCCACGTGAAAAATGCTCATGGAAAAAAAAGCTCTCACAAAAAGTGCGCACATGGAGGAGACAACTGCCCCCATTCATTTTTACTTTCTCATCAAAAGAGAAAACGGAATCGAAATAAAAAATTTAAACAAGGAAAAAAAACAGCATTTTTAAATTCTGTTAGTGTCCTTGTCTGTCTGTCTATGTATGTGCTCAAACTCGATATTTAATTTTTATAAGTTTACATCTCCGGATTTTTTTTTTCATTTTCACCCTAGCCCTCAAATTAAGGGTGATGCGTGCTTTTTTTGGATTCCAATTTCGAAAATAGCCTTAACGATTTTGATTGAAATTGATATATAGACTATGTTTGACCTCCTAAATAAGGAAGATAACACTTTATATTTGGTTTTTGGGTAAAAGTTAATTGAAGGGCAATATAATTATGAGTAATTTTAGAAAATTCAAAATATTTTGAAAGCGGCTCTAACGATTTTGTTCCAAATTAGTATCTGTGGTATGTATGTACCTTCAAAAATAAATGGTACAGAACTATGAACAGACTTTCTTTCTTTAGTGTTTAAAAATGTTGATATTTATTCAAAATTCGTAATATAATATACACTAGCAAACCAGCAATACAATTGTGTTGCAGTTATAAACAATTTTTTTGACTCATGGTTATAAATTTTATAATTTTAATTCTAAAGAATTAACGTCTTTATTTGTACATCTGGACCAATTTTTTTTTAATCGATATTTGGTATCCAAGGGTCAACACTTCATATTACAATTTTGACTTCCGGTTAAAATACTCGATATTTTATTAGGGGATGCCCATCTTATAGTTATCGCATTGCTATTAAATTTTTCTTTTATAAATTTTGACCAATAACATAGGTAATTATTGACTATTACGTATAAAATGAGAGAGATAAATAATTGCTGTAACACAGGTGAATCCAGGAGTGGAGCGTGGGGGGAACGCGCCCCCCTTCAAGAAATTAAACCAATTAAATCAATGTTAAAGGTGCTAATAATTTTATTGTCACGTAATACTATCTCACTAACCAGCTTTAATTTTTTTAAATTGTTATTGGTAATATTATTAAATGATTAATATACGGTAATTATTATTAATACTTATAACAATCACATTAAATATTAAAATAGTGAAAATGGGCATTAATGAAACTACCCAAATTTAAGTTGTGTACATTTCACCTTGTTTCATAAACATTGTTTAGGTTTAAATTTACTTTATCATTTTTATTATTACTATTTCAATTATTAATAATAAATAAANTTTCAATGATTAATAATAAATAAAGATCTTTAAAATAATTTATTTTTAAATAACGTGCTTTAAACAAAATATTTTAATAATACCACACACATAGCGTGTTAATTGTTATAATGTTTAAACTTATTTCCCTCTTAATAATCACTAAATATGTTCTTATTATTTGCTTTTAATAAATTTCAATACTAATCGCAAATTTCGTGTTGTACCCTTCATTAGTGGATTATTCTCAAGTTTAGCGTTACACTGAAAATTACTCAAAGATTTTCTCTCAAAGTTTGAAGTATTTTTAAGTCAACATTTATTGAAGCCCCCACCCCCGCTTCGATTCAGATGGGAGCACCCACGTTCCTCCCACCATCACTAAAATCCTGGATCCACCCCTGTGCTGTACAAACACTTACCCTAAGAGGTTAAAGGAAAAACATCATCTCCTTGACAGACTTACTTATTTGCTTACTCTATGGCATTAGAGAATTATTGCGTTTGAACTTCAGTATCTCTTCACAACTAAAGCTCACAAAATTATATTGATATATATACCAATATATCAGAAACGATTGGTTTTATAAATATATAATTCAAATAAAAGTTTTTTACTTTTAATAGTACTAAAATTGTAAAGTGTTAAGTTATTTAGTATCTCAAATAGTTGCGGAGATATAAAACATTTTCACTTCTGTAAAGAACCCTAAAATTCATTTTCATGGGAAAATGAAAAAGTTAATTTTGTTTATAATCTTAATCAACGACTAGGTGCGAACTTTAATCAAAATCGTTATATCGGATTCTGAGATTATGGAATTTTTCTCAATTAGAATTTATGCATCAGACCGAAATCCTTAAAGTCATTTTGACGAAAAAATAGAGGCTATAAACTTAGTTTATGATATTGATCGAAGTTTAGAAATGAAATTTAATCAAAATTATTAAAGCCAATTGTGATAAAATCGATTTTTTCTCTCTTTCCACCCTTAAGGAAACTACCCTTAATTTTAAGGTTGGATATCCAATTCCAAAATTACCTCGGGGTAATCTTAGATACCGAGACTCAGCCCAATCGGTAAAATAGTTTAGGCTCTAGTCCGAGGTATAGACTGACAGACAGATGGACAAACAGGCAGACATTGCGAAAACAGGTTTTTCGGATTCGGAGGATCGTGAAACGTCGACATTCATCAAAATCTTGAGTTTAATTTTTGTTTTGATGATCAAAATACTTGCTCTGCCTGTGAGGTAGCGAGAAAGTAAAAATATTGATACTGGGTCCCTAAGAGTCAACATTTCGTATTAAAATGTCGACTTAAAGTTTAAATTTTTAAGAGTAATAATCTTTATGATTAGGTGACCTGGTGGTCTAGGGGTAAGGTGTCAGACTTCTATGCTGGCAGCCGGGGTTCAATCCTCGGTCCCGGCACAGATTTATCTGATTACCGAATCCTTCCTTCACCTCTGACAAGACATCTTGTGAATGTGGGGAATGCCAGGCCTCCACCGTGGTTCGGATTCCACGTTAAACTGTAGGTCCTTCATTTCATCTCACAGTCACCCTACCATTACACATTAGCGTAAGTGCGTATAACCCGAACGGGTAGTAAGACGCGGTGCTAATAATAATAATAATAATAATAATAATAATAATAATAATAATCTTTATGTTATGTAATAAGTAGCCTACTTATTAAACTACACCAGCATGTAGATCTAACTTAAATGTGTAATAGCCATTAAATATAGCTCTATTTTGATATATGCTTGTATTTTATTTGAACCCTAAGCACTTGTTGTAAACATTGGCCATGTTGTTTTACCAGGGCCAGGATTTTGATGACAATAATGTATCCATAAAATGACACTAACAATTCCAAAAAAATACTTTAAATTAACAAAAAGACCCAAAAAAGTGAATGCAAACACTATGAATGTACAAGAATAAATCAAACGCGCACTTTACAAGTGGAAACTAAAAGGTTAGTAATGAAAAACCCCAATAAAACTTGCATTCTGTTGAAAATTAACATTGATTTATAATTTTTTTTCGTGTATGAATTTTTCCATGTGAGCATTTTTCGTATTTTCGTGTAATTTTTCATGTGGGCATTTTTCGTGTTGGCGTTTATCCTTGTGCGCATTTTTCCGTGTGGGCATTTTTCCGTGTGAGTATTTATGACCGTGGGGTTTTATCTTTGCGGAATTTTCATGTGCGCTTTTATCGTTTTCGCTTTTTTCCGGTCACCGTAACATCTATTTTTAAGTGGGCTGTATAGGAATAGTTCAAGGTGATTCATTTCACTGAAATGCGCAGTTCATTTATCTAGCTCAGATGTTCATGAATTGCAGCCTTTATCCCAGTCTTTAACCAGTTCATGTTCTAAAGTTTTTAATTCACTCGGTCAACATTTTGGAAGTGCAACTTGTAGTTGACTCGTTCATCAGTTCACAACCTACAATTTGTGGCCCAGCCGTTCACCAGTTCGTGTTCTACAATTCTAAGTACAGTCGTACACCTGTTTACGATCTATATCGTGTAGCTCAGTCGTTAAAACGATTTTAAGTTCATTCGTTCACCAGTTCATTACCTACAGCCTATAATAATAATAGTAATAATAATATTTAGCACCGCGTCTTACTACCCGTTCGGATTATACGCTTTAAGTACTAATTACTCTAATGTATTAGGAATTGGGAAGGTTGAATAAGAGGAAGTGAACCCGCATTAGCGTGGAGGGAGGGTGTAAAACCATTTAGGAAAAACCACCCCAGTTCACCCGACCGAGATTCGAAACTCGATCTTCCCGTCCTCGGCAGTCGAGCTCAACACGAATAGCGCGTTAGCCAACTACGCCACCGAGGCGGGTTACAGCCTGTAATTCATTTGCTTTTCAGTTCGTGAACATACCGGTAAATAGAGATAAATATTTTGGTGTAACTTCGTTTCTCTGCCCAAGATCGGTCGAAGTATCACGTTTGTTCACGGTCACATCATCTTGCATTCACTTTGAACTCTCTATCACTGCGAGAAACGTGAACTAGTTCGTCATGTTCCGTTGTAAGGATCGTTCATTTTGATCAGATATTCGTTGACGAGCTCCACATCTCTAATAGAGCGACCACCTAGGGCAGAGGTCCCCAACCTTTTTGTACCTTAGAGCAGATTCAAAACTAACGGTAGTGTGGCGGGCACCAATCACTTTTTCAACTAAATTTATAGCCGATCATAATTTATAATGCAAATAACACACCAAAAAACAACAACATATTATTTTTAAAAAAAATTATGAGTTTAAAATGTTTTTTTAATTCGCATATAATATGATTCAAAATTAGTCCAAAACCAATTGAAACAATTTTCACAGAAAGAAAAGTCAATGCCGATAAATAAAAAAAATACCGCTTTATTTACGATTTTAACAAGACCAAAATATATACACTAGGAAATATTTAACTACCCACCACCATTTTAATGCTTGGGAACATTTTTAAAATATATATTTATTCTGTGTTTATTCAGGCGACAAAACTGGTTAGACCCGTGTCAAGATATTTACAAAGGAAATAGGAAGTATTAGAAAGATATTAATGAGTGTGAAGAGAATGATGGAAGAGGGTAGGTCTTTGAGATTAGGAAAACGCAAAACCATCCAGCTAGAAACTACGGTGGTTCGGAGTAAAATTACACTTTGTAAATGAGCCGGCAAAGAAAGAGGAATGATAAGGAGGGATTGGAAAGAGGGGGGGGGCTTTCAATCACCAACTTCTTGAGAACAGCATACCTAGAGATAAGCACAAACTTGATTTTTGTCGGAAAAGGGACAAATTAAAATGATTAGTCAATAACTTTTCAGCTGTGGACAAAAAGCGGCGGTTAGACGCAAAAGGCTTAGCGGGCATAGGGTTGGCCACCCCTGGCCTAGGGGAATGTACTGTAATCCCCGTACCTCGCAGCCAAGCCACGGGATGACCTCCACGTCTTGCAAGGACGTTGTTAACAGCTGTGGACCCGTGAGGCGGGCTCTCAGGTACACTCACCGGTTCACACTGTACTATTTAGATTATATTTAGTGTTATCCAACCTTGTTTCACTACACGCTCAGATTATACGCAGAGGAGAGGATGGCACTAGAATATACCTGAAAAATATAAGGTGTAACTGGACTGGGCTGGATATAACTAACGCAAGATGTGTAGTGAGGTGGACTGGATATAACTAGCTCAAGATAGGGATAGGTTGTAATGCGTTGGACTGGATAGAACTAGCTCATGATATGGATATGTTGTAATGAAGTGGATTGAATAGAACTAGCTCAAAATAGGGATAGGGTGTAATGATGTGGACTGGATAGAACTAGCTCAAGATGTGTAGTGAGGTGGACTGGATAGAATTAGCTCAAGATAGGGATAGGGTGTAATGAGGTTGACTGGATAGAACTAGCTCAAGAGGTGTAGTGAGGTGGACTGAATAGAACTAGCTCAAGATAGGGATAGGGTGTAATGAGGTGGACTGGATAGAACTAGCTCTAGATAGGGATAGGGTGTAATGATGTGGACTATATAGAACTAGCTCAAGATAGGGATAGGGTGTAATGAGGTGGACTGGATAGAACTAGCTCTAGATAGGGATAGGGTGTAATGATGTGGACTATATAGAACTAGCTCAAGATAGGGATAGGGTGTAATGATGTGGACTGGATAAAACTAGCTCAAGAGGTGTAGTGAGGTGGACTGGATAGAACTAGCTCAAGATAGGGATAGGGTGTAATGAGGTCGACTGGATAGAACTAGCTCAAGATAAGGATAGAGTGTAATGAGGTCGACTGGATAGAACTAACTCAAGATGTGTAGTGAGGTGGACTGGATAGAACTAGCTCAAGATAGGGATAGGGTGTAATGAGGTGAACTAAATAGAACTAGCTCAAGATAGGGATAGGGTGTAATGATGTGGACTGGATAGAACTAGCTCAAGATAGGGATAGGGTGTAATGAAGGTGGACTGGATAGAAATAGCTCAAAATAGGGTTATGTGGTGTCCTTTTGTAATTGCGGCAATGAACTTTGAATTACTAAATCCATGGAGTAAGTAATGAAGCAGGAATGAGTAAGGTATAATTTAGAGGAAATTTACATATATTTTCTTGAAGGAAAGTAGGAAAATATGAAGGAAAAACCTATATCTGAACACCCGACTTGGATTTTAGCCCCAATATTCCTGGTATCTGCAGTTAGTTCTAACACGAGAGTGACACCTTAGACCATGCGGTCATGAAAGCGGGCTCTTACATTATTGTTAGTTGTGTCTTGGGCCATTTTTCAAACACACCAAACTTTCATCATTAGAATATGCGTTTATTTTCCATCCAAGCATGTGCATAGGTGGCCAAGCGGATTAAACGTAAAGTTTTTTAATCTTGTTTTCCGGTGACGGATAGTTCAGGGTTTGAATCCCTGCCAGATATATTGAAACAATTATTTCTTAATTGTTATCTCACTCTACGACTATGCAAATGAGGTTATATATTATTCGAAAGTCTACTTTCCTCATTCTTAACTCATTAGTGTTGTTAAATTCGGGTAGTATGGACGAATAGTAAGATGCGGAGCCACAAAAAAAAATCACCTATTGGACATCCAAAATAGGGGAAGTGATATGGGACAGCTAGGAAAAGTTACCATGTATCCATTCGCCAAACCTTGTAATTGTGTTCTTACGCTGTTAATAAAATATAAAGTGTTTTATTTGCATGGCTCTCTCTCTAAGTTATAAAAACATTTTATTTTTATTTGGGTGTCCAGTTATATAACATAATATTTGAATATAATACGTTTTAACTTATTATTTAATATACTATAATATTTCTTGTTGACACAACAGCAAAACAAAAAACAAAATAGTTTTAATAATATATTTTGTTCTTTCAATAAATTACGAAAACGCTAATTACGCTAATTATACAGTAATCCTTAGTGAAGTAAGTGTCAACATCCATAAAAATCTCGAGCTATATTTTTTGACGATCACAATACTTTCTCTACCCAAGGAGCTACTAGAAAGTAAAAACTACTAAACTAAAAGTGATTGTTACATAAAACATGATTTGGAATGTGAACATTTCTCAAGACAAGCTAATATCTTCAACTTTGCTCATATCTCCTCAACTATTTGAGATACGAAATAATTTATCGTTGCATTTATGTAGGACCAATCTAAATAAAAATACTTTATTTGAAGTATATTTTTATAAAACGGTTAGTTTCCGAGTTATACGAAAATATATATTTTACGAAGATCTTTTAAATAGGAAATTAATTGTTATGCTGGTGACCTGGTGGTCTAGGGGTAAGGTGTCGGGCTTCTGTGCTGGGGGTCGGGGTTCAATCCTCGGTCATGGCACAGATTTATCTGATTACCAAATCCTTCCTTCACCTCTGACAAGACATCTTGTGAATGTGGGGAATACCAGGCCTCCACCGTGGTTTGGATTCCACGTTAAACTGTAGGTCCTCCATTTCATCTCACAATCACCCTACCATTACACATTAGCGTAAGTGCGTATAACCCGAACGGGTAGTAAGATGCGGTGCTAATAATACTAATAATAATAATAATAATAATAATAATAATAATAATAATACTTAGTTAATGGTCCCGGGTTCGATTCCTGGTATGGTCGAAAAATTTATAATTGGTTAAATGTAGGTTTACCCTTTCACAGTGATGAATTACCGGCCTGGGACTGGATGTTGCCAAATATGGCAAATTTACTAGACGGAACCTAAGTTATTCTTTACTGTGTTTTACCTACATATTATTTGAATCGAATCAAAGTGAAACCTATTATAATGTTAGAGGAAACTCTCGTTTACAGCCGTTGATTCAAATCTTGCTCCGCATGAAATTAACATAAATCATAGCCATGTTATGGCATGTCTTTTCTGTTTGAATAGCCTATCGTTTAATTACAAACAAATTACTACCCAGCTGTTATTTATGCTAGTTCTCTTCGTATGTAATTATTATACACACAAGACTTAGTTTATTGTTGATTCGGCGATGAATGTTGAAATGTTTTGTGAATTCAGTTATATTTAATTTCAAATCCTGTAAAGTAGCGTCGTTTTGTTGTTAAGAGTTGGAGCTAATACATTTGTATTATAAGGAAACGCTTGTTGAGGTATTTTCTTAAACAATTTTTATAACAAATCCTTTTGACCAACATAACTACATTATTGCTTCGATTGATACATTTATTTTAATATTCTACACATTAATCTCTACCTTCATTGAGTATTTCTAATTTTTCATGCACATTGGGGCATTTGAAAATAGATTTATTAAAAAAAGAGGAAAAGTACTTGTCAAATTAAACAATGGTCATGACGAATATTTAAGAAATGTTGAGGTGTGTAGAAATTTAAATTAAATGTATCTACTGAAGACATATTTTATTTATTTGCCCCAAAAAGTTTTTTCTAATTATATGATTTTCAAGAGCCAATTTTCGCAACAACAACAAAATCTGAAAAATTAATAAAAAATAAAATTTAGGTGTAACATTATATATTTTACAATTTTATTGAAAATAACTAAATTGAAAGAAAGCACTTGAAGAGGGAATGGGGGGAAATCTATAGTTTATCATTTTTATCTCTGTCTACTCAAACATTGATGTCAAAGGTGTTAATTGCAAAGTTCAACTAAATCCCAAATACAACATTTTGATTTTTTCACAAACATTAACAAAAAAAAAAGAATAAATGTTTTAGGATTCTGGAGCCCCACTTATCACTACTATGGGCACCCATGCCCCCCCCCCCCCTTCCCTTCCGACAAGTATATTTCTTGACGCGTCATTGTCATATGCTATACATCATTGTTCCCCAGCCTGGTATGCTGAACAATTTTGGAAGTGTGCCACCAAAATTTCCCAAGGTTTTAATTGAACAAACAATCTCGTGATAAATCAACTACTAGATCCAGTTCCTCCTAAAATATTATGATGATATAACAATAGCTATTTAGTTTTCAGTTTCACTTGGGATTGTAGATGTTAAACAGCCGGTTCAACGCGCTAGCTGCGGAACAAAGAATGTAACTGACCAGTCTTATCTGTGTATCTTTTATGGAGAACGACCGAGCAATGCAACAATGGTTTTGAGCAAAATCAAGCAGCATCTAACCACTAACCATCCCGGCGAATCCCAAAAACCATCGACATATATTATTTTGATAGTATTTTAAAACCACAACATAAGGTATCAACTAAAATGGGAAAAAATAACTTAAGTTGTCGATAGTGCACCTGGAGTATCATTAAAAGTTGCTGGAGTGATCGCAAGCAACACGAAACCACATATTATGGGAGAAAATGTAATTGAGCCAACGCGTCGTTATTTAATCCATGTTTATAAAATAATATAAACATCAAAAGTGCTTCTGTCCAATGATACAATAGGTCGACATATTGCTGAAATGTCCGAGATCATCAGTCAAAATGTTATTGAAAAAATTAAAGTAAACAGGCAAATTGCTTTGCAATTATATGAGAACACCGATAGAGAAATACACGTATTGTTAACTCTATCTTGATACTAATTATTTTGACCTTTGTCTAGCTTTAATAGAAAAGTATATTATATTACAGCCTTAATGTATCGTGAAAATATCGTCTTCAACTAAGTGTGCCCTGAAGGGAAAAAGGTTTGGAATTCTCACGATACACTCAGCACTTGCGCTTGGATATTTAAAAATATAAAATTCAATTTTAAATTAATTTAAGTTGGACAAGTTGTATTAGATTGACGTGAAAAAAAAACAGATCTGCAATTTAAATATAATATATATGCACAATATTTAAGAGATATTTGTAAAAGATTTGGTAATATCAATTACAAGCTATGTTACACTTTGATTAAGAAATGTGTTGAATTTATAACAACCATCTAAAAATTAGGTACTTTTTAAAATAATAAACATTTGAGTCATAATTACACTTAAAACTAGGTTGTAAAATCAAAGGATGATGTGACCATTTATATATTGAATATTAATATATTATTCTTGAGAATTGATATAAATAAGTTATTAGATTTGAAAAATAAAAATTTAATTTATTTCTTAGCTGTAGTTCCCTGTTCCTTGATTCCTGGCTGCAAAAGCTGCACGGTTATTTTTACAAGATGATTCAATGCATCAACGGCATCATCCTCAGGTCAGAAAATTAAATTATGTGCTTGAGTATTCCACGCCATGTTATTAAGAAAACTGTGCAGCTTTTGCAGCCAAGAATCAAGGAACTGAGAACTACAGCTAAGAAATAAATTCAATTTTTATTTTTCAAACCTAATAACTTATATCTATCAATTCTCAAGATTAATATATTAATATTCAATATATAAATGGTCACATCATCCTTTGATTTTACAACCTAGTTTTAAGTGTAATTATGACTCAAATGTTTATTATTTTAAAATGTACCTAATTTTTAGATGGTTGTTATAACTTCAATACATGTCTTAATTAAATTGTAACATAGCTTGTAATTGATATTACCAAATATTTTACAAACATGTCTTAAATATTGTGAATATATATTATATTTAAATTACAAATCTGTGTTTTTTTTCACGTCAATCTAATACAACTTGTCTAACTTAAATTCACTTAAAATTGAATTTTATTTTTCTAAATTTTCTTAAACGATCCTTAGTAATCAATTAAAATGTTTTTCAAAAAGCTTATATATTTACCAATTTAATAGTATGACAAACATTTATTATTATTTATTACCTACTACTATCATGTATTCTGTCCTTCGATGGATCTATTGCTATGCCTAAAGTCCTACAGCATGTACTATCAGCAGTTTCCTGTTTAGATCCTGACATTTCATATATTTTTCCTTGTTCGAGGTCATCCATCTATCGTGGCCACATTCTCTCTTCCACATTGCCTTATTCAGATAATAAATTGGTTATATTTTTTCAATACCACCTGGAATCAAACCATGGTCCCTTAGACTTGGGGTCGACCACAAAGGCCACTTAGCCACGGGGCTGCTTGTCGAGGTTATTTCAAGAGATGGTTGAGCTTAGCAACGAAAATGCAATCAGGCTGAAGACCATCATTGAAGTTCTGAGCCAAATATTCCCGTGACCAGAGCCGAAAGAAGACTAGAGTTAAATGAAGTTATCATCTTTGGTTCTGAAGGTCTTATTTTATTTCTTATTTCTAAAACATGAGTGATTGATATCGGTGTGACTGCTCAAATTGCATATTATTGATGACCACATTCTCTTTGACCGGAAAATACAAGGAAGGATATTATTATGTGTTTTTTTTACTATGACGAAAGCAGGATACGTGCGTAAAACGGTCTTAAATCTTTGATAGGAGGAGTATAAATTTTCAGTAACTATGGCTTATTGATATCAATTTCGAGCAAAATTCATCATTACAAAACATTTTACAATGTGGTGCAGGTATGCTTATTATGTTTTCTTTTATGAAGTACTTTTGAGTTTTTAATTAAACGAATAAACTGAAGAGTAAGAACAATGAACGTATTGAATGTGACTACCAATCTTGGTAAATCTTATTCCTAAAATGAATATCACTAACTGAAATATACTTTCTAATTGGTTGATGAAATATAAATTTATTTCATATATTAAGTTTGTGAACAGAACTATAACCTAGAACTTACCTACTTACTTACAAACTCCATTAAAGTTTGGTTTCACCATTTGATTAAGGGTTTAGTCATAGGTAATCTCTAATTATTTTTTAGCAATTGATTTAAAATCTCTACATTTACAGGTGATGTAACTTAATTCTATCTGATTTATATTGAACACTGATGATGAAATTTAGTGTAGAAATACATGAAAATGAGATTTATAAAATTAAATAACCATAGTATGTAAAATAAATATAATGTTTAACCTATAGAAGATTTAATAGGGATATAATTACATAATTTTTAATGATACATAATTGCTGCTATTTTCATAACTTAACTTTCTAGTTTTATTTTCTCAATTTCTAGTATATATTATTATTATTATTATTATTATTATTATCACCGCGTCTTACTACTCGTTCGAGTTATACGCAAACGTTACGATTCAAAATCAATTTAGTATCTCAATAATATTATATTGGTATTTATTTTCATGAAAATTGGGCTGTACCCTTAGTTCACCCCGAAAGGTGGCATGCTTACCTTGCATGTTTCAACTATGGCGCGGTTTAAACGATAGGGTCATAGTGTAGTCCGTCGAGGTAAGACCTCAGGATGAATGGAGTGAAACTTTGTTTCTTCTATGGAACTAGGAGTGGGGGAAGGAGGGGGAGGTCTGATATTATGCCGTTGGCAGATATAAATAATTGAAGCTGTTATCATTTACATAAGGGCGATGCATGGTAGAGACAAGCACGTATCCAGGGAGTTAGGGCCTCGTGGGGCTGAAGCACCCTCAGCCCCCGAATTCTAAACAAAAATTAAAAATTATTTTAAGAATATAAAAAATAATAAAACTATCTTGAATTAAATTTGACTATTATCTATTTGTAAACTACATTTTTAGTTCCAAGAGTGTAAATCTATTCAATTTTTGCCATCAAATGTATTTCGTTGTTTTAAGGTAGTTTCAAACCTACTACCCGCCTTACGGTCAGTTTATAGTTATCACGTTTGGCAGCATTGGATAGTAAAGTCCCTTGATCTACTTCTTAAGTCGCCTTTGCAGTAAGTTTCTATTAAAAGCCATAAAAAGTATCAATTATTAGTGAATGCAAGAATGGGCTTACTTCAATTTTTTTTGTATGAAATTTTGATATATTTTTCTCTCCGTTCAGATTAGATTTGTCCCCCCCCCCTCCCTCCCCACTGTTTAGTCTTGAGATGACCATCGTCATCAGACAATATTTGAAAAATGAGCCCTCCCCGTCCCCCCCTCACCACTGCACCAAAAGAAAATTTTGGCTAGGGACCTGAGTAGAGAGACACGATACAGATGTTCAGAAATACCACATTATTTGAGAAATTGTTTGATTGTTTTTAGCATTGTTTTCGACAAAATATAGGCAAAAACTATCAGCAGGTTTTTGAGCAGTTATAAAGCTAAGATTTTGTCTTTAAATTCTTTTTTAAAAAGATCAACGACGTTTTACGCATAAATGTGTATCTTTGATATTACATCTAAAATGTCATGTTTTATAGGGTCACAATAGAACTTTAAGATAATGGGGGGTGGTTTTATGGTGTTATATGTAGGTTATTACACATTAAACAAAACTTTTAACTTATAATTTTAACTTTTTAACTAGACGGAACTTTTGCCTACATTTGGTGAAAACACTTAAAAAATAATCAAACCACTTCATAGATAATCTAATACAGTCAACGCTCGATAACTCGGACCTCGACATCTCGGATTTTGGATAATTTATACAAAAATTTTCCGAAAATAATATTTTATATATAGTAACACACCATCCTCATGCTAGCATGCTAAGAATGTTACGGAAGTAATGTAATGCAGAGGGCTGGCGGAGATCTGGCAACAGCGCTACCACCCCTCCCATATCACCTCCGCACATACATTACAGTATACAGACAATCTGGAAGTACTGTAGGCCTACTGTAATCTCAACATTTCCTAATACAGTACCTGGCTGTGTTATTTGTGTATGTGTCTTAACCAATATGTGTTGTTTACCTCCTCACATTAAAGTTTAATATTACTTTAGATAAAGTATTAATTTTCATTCGTTAGGTCCAACTTTATTTCCCCTAGTTAAGACGGACTTTTCGTAATCAGGACAGACCCCCGCCCCCTTTAGTACGAGTTATCGAGAGGAGTTGACTTTCTAAACGTCTGCAACGCTTCTCATTGCTCTCCCATGTAGCACCCTTAAGGTGCAGCAGAAGGGAGCGCAAGTATTTTTTACAGTTTTTATAACATTAGATTTATTTGGCCAAAATAAATCAAATATTTCTCCAGTAGCAACATAGAGTTTAGTTTTCTGCACAAGCTGATATCAACAGATTTTGAATATGTCTGTCAAGGGTGTCCTGGAATTTTGTGAACACTTTTTAAATAAAGAGAACAAGTTTTGACAAAATTCCAGGACACCCTTGACAGATATTCAAGATCTGTTGATATTAGCACGTGCAGAAAACTAAACTCTACGTTGCTACTGGAAAAATATTTGATTTATTTTGGTCAAGAAAATTTCAACTCTATAAAAACTGTAAAATTCTGCCGCATCTTAAATACCATGTTTACAAAATTGGAAGAGACCATTTATTTCCTTAAATCCTCCCCCTACTTTGCTCCCCTCCTCCTCTATTACACTCACCCCCAGAAAGCAATAGTTTCTCAAGTTGTTACTCACTTGACGTAAGTTCATAAGAAGCTCAAGCGCATAATGACGGTACAGATGCGGAGATACTCGCATAATACAGCGTTCTCTCTCTCTCTCTCTCTCTGAAAGTTCGCGGAGTGAGATGATATATTGTACGTGTCTATTAGTCCCCACCCAAGATTGTCTGGACCCCTTGAGGGGAGAGAATGGGAGCAATGCACCTCAGCGGTTTCACTTAGCTCGCCCTCAAGCAGTTCGGATCATACAACTCCTGATCCACTACTTTACATAATGAGTCTTATTACTGGCGTGATGGGAGCATAGAGTGGTCTATTTCGAGAGTAATCTTTCTTTTTATTCTTCTACTATTTATTCTCACGAAAATAATATCTGCCAGCGGTAATTTTTTGTTTATTTTTTTCATTTCGTTAGAAGTAGGCAGAAGTTGAAATAATAATTAATTTTCTCGGATGAATTTTTGATAATTTTAGTTTTAAAAATTGATCACTTATAGGTGATATAATTGTTGTTGAAATTAAATTTATTTTAATCAAAGTTTAACAGGCTCCCTAAAAACAAGACTACAGTAAAACATTCGTTACGTCTATTCAGATTATATGCATATTTATGTACTAATTAATATAATGAGTTAGGGATAAGGAAAGCTAAATTTGTATTTGCGTGAAAACCGGCCCCATGGCGTAATGGTCAGTGCACCAGGATATGAGTCTAGGGGTCCCGGGCTTGATTCCCGTCTGGTACCTTGGGTATTTTTCCCGAAAGGGGAATCACCCCAAACGGTCACCAAGGTTTGGTTAGTTAGGTTTGAGCTAGGTTTAGGTGTTTCTACTAGTTCAACACTCTCCACACTATCATCATCATCATCATCACATATCATCGGGCATGGAAAGAGCTTCCACCGAAAGAATGTACGATTAGTACATTCTGGCAATCCCTGGGCAATGATACATTGGTACTGGCTAAGCTTTCCACTGCTGCGCTACGATTGATGTAGCACATGCGGAGTATTATTGTAATTAGTATTTGCTTAGTGGGAGAGTGGAAAACCATTTAGGGCAAACCACCCACTCGCACTCTTAATATTGTATGTCTAGACAATCACACGCAAGCGCAGTCGTATGTCGGAATATCTTGTCGGAAGGAGATTAACATTCCTCATCTCTTGTAGTTGCGTTGTCTTGGATTCAGCCAATCAGGAACAAAAGCAAGTTATTTGGTAAAGGATAAAAGTTGATTAAAATATATAGTAAAGGCTATTGTATTTTCAGTTTTCAACATACTAACTCTTTCAAATATTAGAAAATACTCGCTCGTGAGCTAACTCGCAAATCACAGGTTGTACTGAAACACAGTTAATTTTTAAGGGTTTCTACTGTCGTGCGAGTCGATGTAGTGTTGTTTCGCTTGCGACTGAGTTCTCAACCTGACAACACTGTAAAACCATGACGTGCCAAAAGATTGTGTTGATGAGATGCCACAACGCGCCATTGCATAAGATACGTAACTGAAAGTAAACACTATTATTGTATTGAGTGCATCATGTAAAACAATTCGTTTCGTCTTATTAGAAACCATGTTCCAGTTGTACGCATCTAAGCTTGTTGCCTAAAAATTTCCTCAGGTCATATTAGTAAAAGTTAAACCGGCCTTTTGCTCAGTATCCACTTTAGCTCACTTAGATGTTCACGAGATCAATCCCACCCGTATTGTATTATTTTAATTTTTTGTCTGAATTTAGATCACTTGTTAATAATTATAATTCACTAATATGTTATGTTATCTTCGCCACTATTTTTAATTCATAAATATACTCAAAGGTTTTTACTGTGCGAATAATAATTAGCTTGCTTAGCCTTATTTTTAAATGTGTACATTTTTATGTCATAAAACCCATTAATTTAATTTAAATAATCACTTACATACAAAATTTCAAAATTAATGTACCATTTTTAATTTACTATCTTGCTAAATTATTTTAAAATAAGAATGCTATGGTAGTCTACGTAAGCTCAAATAACTTGTATACTTATAAAAAAATATTTAAAACAAATTATATGTTTACTAATACAATAATTTAAAATTAAAGTTTAAAGTCTGATAAATTAAAAAAAAATGGAGATGATTGGATTTGAACACGCGAACTCTAGAATATGAGGTGTGACGTCAGTTTTTGCAGCGCAGACGATTCAAAATTAGAGGTTTGCAAAATTGTGTGCTAGATGAGAGAAATACGCTAGCGAATCGCTACTCGCACGTTTCAAAATTAGGGGCCCAGTCAGACCTTATCAATTAGGACCAAACCGACAGTGGTGCTATCTCACGCCATACCGTTGTCTTAACTACCCCGTGTTCACTTTTAATAACTATAGTGAAAACCAACTCTGAGGAAATTGCAGGTCTTATAGAATAAATACCCATCTTCGCTCTCTCTCAGTTAACTCTCCTCACTTTCTGTTGTGTCTTAAGGTGGTGGTGGTGGGCTGGGACAAGGAGCTACTGTCAACATTGAAGAGCCAGCGTTGCAAAATTTGCATTATTTTATTTATTTTTACCGGTTCAGGCTACTCGCATTCAATGATAATTACTCTAATGAGGTAGGAATGGGGAAGGAAGCATTTTAGAAGTAATCTAACTACGTTTTCTTAGAAGGATAGTGGGAAACCATTTAGTAAAACCACCCTCAATACACCCGATTGGGATTCGAGCCCCGATCTCCTCATCATCAGCAGGACAGTCTAACACGTGAGTGACGCCTTAGACCATTCGGCCTTTAAGCGGTTAGAATGTTGTGTTAATATTTGAGGGACGATTGACTACATGAAAACAAGAGAATGACAACGCTATTTTTACCAATAGGAGCCATTAATGTGGTTCACTCAAGGTTAGGTAGATATTCAGCTGCAGTGCATTTGAAATGAACTCTTGGGGTCATGCTCTTTCTCTGAAAGTGTATTGCTTAGAAGAGTGTGTATACGAGCGTGAAGGTTCGGGATGTTCATAACCTCACTCCCTTACCTTCCTCTTCACACCTCTTCACACCGTTCTTGGCGGGTATCACGCAAACATCTCGAAACATGGAACGTCCCGGTCCACTAACTTCGCTGATCAAAACATCCGTTTGATGCGATCCTGCTTTGCACCGAGTGTTCAACTTTCTCTGTTTATTTATAGTATACTTTAATTATCGTTGGGTTTGTTTACGATCTATAATTACCTTTTGGACAGTTATAGATTCGCATAAGAGAAGTTAGAGGTTTACCTGGGGGGAGGGGGGCGAGGGGGGATATACCTTGGACTATCACAGATATTCTTAAACTAAAATATTATCCAAAGGGGATTGAACTATGCAGAGATACACTTCAAACTGATTTGTCCCATAAATTTTAGGAAAAAAAATATAATAACATAAATATCAATTGTCTTTTATGGTATAAGAAATAGTATATTTTACTAAGCATGGGTAGTATGAACTCGGATGGGTAGTAAAACATGGTTATAAGAAAATTGTACGATGGGATCGTACAAACTTGTAAGAAATTGTCTAAAATGGGTTCTGGGTTACTACTTCTACCCTTAAGAAAATTTACCTCCATAAAACAAACAGATCATCTTATAAGTCACAATAAAAAAATGTTTATAATTCAAGGTGACTTGGTGGTCTAGGGGTAAGGTGTCAGACTTCTATGCTGGCGGCCGGGGTTCAATCCTTGGTCCCGGCACAGATTTATCTGATTACCAAACCCTTCATTCGCCTCTAACAAGACATCTTGTGAATGTGGGGAATGCCAGGCCTCCACCGTGGTTCGGATTCCACAAACTGTAGGTCCTCCATTTCATCTCACAATCACCCAACCATTACACATTAGCGTAAGTGCGTATAACCCGAACGGGTAGTAAGACGCGGTGCTAATAATAATAATAATTATTATTATAATTCAATTTTATAAAAAGATTGTACAGATAATTAGAATAAAAATATTTTTGTAAGCCACCCTCAAATTATTAATATTATTAAAAATAAAAGTATACTTTTATTTATAATGAAAATCAATTCTCATATACTCTTGAATCAAATATTAAACGTAGTTTTACAAAAATTTCAAATTTTAAAATTTGTCTTAAGTAAATTACTTTTAAGATAATTTATTTTATAAAAGTAAACATAAATCATGATTTAAAATCCTCCCGTACCAATCTTGAACAAAAGCGTTAGCACTATTTCCAAAAATTTAGTAGACCATATAATTTTCAAAAATCAGTCATTAGTTAGGCCAACTGCATTAAAATATTTTTAATATAAAAATATATATAATTACATATATTGTAGAAAACTAACCAGAAACCCATTTTGCACCAAATCGTTCGAGCTATAATTAAAATATTTAATTAAAAAAATAGTGTTGAATATATTTACCCTTAAACTAATTTTCTATCGAGTAACCAGTAGTTAACTTATACAATTTTATTAGTCATGTCAAACCAAGATTATTACAACCCTTTAAAAAAAATTACAATTTTCAAAAACAATTAATCACTAAACTCTCCTTAATCTAGGGGCTAGTGTCAAAATAAAAAATAAAAATCCCAATCTTTAACCATACAGCATCTATATATTCAGTTTAAAAAATATATCAAATCATTTTGGATATAGTTCCAGAGACATAGGGACAGTTATAAAGTACTTTTTTGGGGGAGTTGGAGACACATAAAACGTAAATATTATCTAGTGTCAGCATAAAACAATATAATTTTTGATGTAGGCCTATGCCAATATGAAGTAGTCAAGCTCTCATGACAATATTACCATTTCCAGAACAACTACCAGTAAAACATGTAATTGTGTAAAATAAAAGTACATTACAACAAATCAAAAACATCTATAGGCCTAATTAATTTATTAGTTAGGAGTGAAAAAATTAAAGCCGATACCCAATTTTGTCCCTTTTTAATGAATAAAACTAAGCTAAAATATATTTCTTTTTTTAAATAAGTATAAAAAAGCACGTTACTATTTAAGCCTGTTTTATTAGTTTTTAGTTCTTGATAAATGTTTTTACATGTAATGAATCAATGAAAATTGGTTTCGATTATTTTTATGGACTAGTGATATACGTAATTAAGATTAAATACAAACCAAATTGTTCAGTATAGAATATTGAGAATAGAATTTACTTTGAAAAGATTTTGTCTCATACTCGTATTTTAAAAGAATTAGCATGCTTTATTTAAACGTCATATTAAAAATAATATTGTATTGTCCTGTGCGTTTTTGGGTTTTAAAATATGTTTCCAATTAATTTTAATGATATCAAAATTGAAAATTGAACTCATTTACTTAAGAGCGTCTTTGATATTTTTTTTTTTATAAATCATATATTATCTAAACCATTATACCGTATAGTTAATAATCAATTAAAAACTATCCAACACATATATTTTTGTAAATAGTATGTTGGTATGAATAGTTCAAAATAAATTTAGATTAGGAAATTGACAAATGATATCCAAAAGGTTTTTTTTCAGGAAACTTAAACCTCAAGTAAAAATAAAATTTAAATAATTTAAAAAATTTAAAAAAAATTGTTATAGCATACATTTACTTGCCCACTTCAGTGGCCGAATTTTATAAGGCATCGCTCTCATGTTGGGCTGTCCTGCAGATGACGAGGAGATCGGGGTTCGAATCCCATCAGCATCTACTACTTAGGATTTTTTCCTAAAATTGTTTGCCCCTCTCCTTTCACGAAAATTCGGGTAAACTACATCTATATATGCATATAGCCTTAACGGATAGGAAGACACAATGATAAGAAAAACTACATTTATTCATGTTTTGATTAAATATAAATAAAATTAGCCTAGAAAAATCAAACAACATGCATAAATCAATAAAATAACCATAGTTTTCTCTAAAAATGCTAATGAGTGTAGTACAAACCATGCAATAAATTGTTTGTATCTTACACATCATTTAACATGCTTACGTTTTAATGGTGATGCAATAGTAGATTTAAATAAAATACTTAGGTACAATGATGTAAAAAAATGCAATATCTACGATTTAATACTGTTTTGACTGGTTAAGTTTGCAAATTTGCTTCTCTTGCTGATGAAAATCACATTTTTAATTTTAGGATTGTGTTACACACACATAATCTGGGGTATACCATGAACTTTCAAACCCACGAAGTATATAAGCACATAAATTAAACTGATCGCGTAATTTTCTGCTTGAATGGCATGACAAACTCAATATACAAATTATACATTTCTTAAGCTGCACTAACCGGGATTAAACCAGTCTTTTAAAAAGGTATATTCGATAATTAAAACCACCATTTCACTACATTTTGCTTAGCAGGATATTAAATCTAGTATTATTAAGACAATACGTCATCCATCTCTTTGTAGAATGTTTAAAAACAGTTTTGACAGTTTTCTTCGCCTTTAACTTTTAATTTGTATCTTCGATTAAAAATTAAAAAAATAAATCTATTTTACATTTGATCATTAGCCAAGTAGTAGTCGGTAGTTATGCTTGGCAGGCATGTTAGACAACCACTTCGTCATAGGGGGTCCCCCGATAGAAGCCTTGAGGATGAAGGCTGGGAGGAACGGGGGGAGGGGGGGGGGCAAACCACCACACTTTAGTAAGAGAAGTTACTGGCAAGGTGTCTGACGTAGTCTAGCAAATTCATATTATTAAAATACCGTCAGAAGGAAGCGAACGAGTAGTAAGACGTGGCCATAAAAAAAGAAGGATTTTCTGTTATATCTGAGATATGATTTAAATCAAACCAGTAGGTGACCTGGCGGTCTAAGGGTAAGATGTCAGACTTCTATTCTGGCGGCCGGGGTTCAATCCTCGGTCCCGGCAAAGATTTATCTGATTACCTAACCCTTCCTTCACCTCTGACAAGACATCTTGTGAATGTGAGGAATGCCAGGCCTCCACCGTGGTTCGGATTCCACGTTAAACTGTAGGTCCTTCATTTCATCTCACAATCACCCTACATTAGCGTAAGTTCGTATAACCCGAACGTGTAGTAAGACGCGGTGATAATAGTAATAATAATAAAATCAAACCAATTTTTTTTAAAAAATTTAATTGTTTTAAACATAAAGGCTAATACGCCTTTGGTTAATATTGTAATGATATTGATTCGTATTAATCTAAATTATGTAAAAAGTCATGGATGAAGGTAATTTTTCTTTAAAGTAATATAGGTAGAGTATCCTTTTAAGATTCATCCATGAAGAAACACGCGATTCTTAGAACTGATCTGAAAAGGACTTCGCCCCTAAAATATATTTTTTTTTACCTTCTTTCTTGTTAAAATATCTACTGCGTCAATTCCTGTTAAAGGGAGCAAGCTCATAGTATTTGGCAGAGCACGCCATTTCTTTATACCAATAAGAAGCTAGCCCTCACAAAACGTGTCGACAGGACTCTGTTTATTGGTTTTTACATTGTTGACCAGGGGAGAAAATTCAAGGGATATGTCATATATAAACCATTGTACGTATGTTTACGACGGCACGAGGAGGACGACGAAGATGAGGAGGACGATCTCCGGGACCTCGCTCACGCACGAGTCAGTCACAGTCTAACACATTATAATATAAGTCACTTCAATATCACAAGTGTGCAGTGATAAGAAACATTTAATTTAAATATGTGCAAGTAATTTACTGGTGTAATATAAATAAACCGTGTGTGAAATAACAGCCAACAACATTTCTCTTTCTTTAATAATATTAATACCGATTTAATTAGTGCTCGAACACGGGGCTATAGACAGCTGATTAAACGGTATCTTTTCCGTATAGTGATGATAGGCGCTCGATCACGGAGCTTAAGACAACCTAAAGTCATCACATCATCTTTTATCAGGGAATTAATCCGTTGTGTATCAATCGACGCCCGAAGCGGGGTGATTGATCACATAGTTTTTATTATTGACGCCCAAAGCGCAGCGTTTTTATCCCATAGTATTACAATATGATTAATATTTCATTGTGCGGTGGAAGGGAGATCGAGTAATTTTACAATTTTTATAACATTACTTTTTTTTTGCAAAAAAAAAAATATTTCTCCAGTAGCAACATAGAGTTTAGTTTTCTGCACATGCTAATATCAACAGAACTTTAATATCTGTCAAGGGTGTCCTGGAATTTTGTCAAAACTTTATTTTTTTATTTAAAAAGTTTTGACAAAATTCTAGGATACCGTTGAAAGATATTCACGATTTGTTTATATTAGCACGTACAGAAAATTAAACTCTATATTGCTACTGGAGAAATACTTTATTTATTTTCGCCAAAAAAGATTATATTCTATAAAAACTGTAAAAAGACTTGCGCTCCCTTCTGCCGCACCTTATGCATGTCTGGTTATATAAATTGCAGCCCCATAAAAGTTTGACCCCTTAAAACTCATGAACTGAAGTGATTTGAAACATTAGAATCACTATTATGAGCGTATGATTATACACTATTTTGATAAAATTGTGCTATACAATTATTGACTTTTGAATGACCTTAAACTATTATGTTGTACAGAGGGTTTTGAGTTATAATCCCATTCTAATGTACGGGGAAAAAAAATTCAGTTGGTTGCCGACTCTTCTGCAACACAAATACGGGTACATAAAAACGAATTATTAATAGCAGTGGTAGATACATTTTCTAAGCACAAAGCTCATTTATTCTCATTCTATGGTGAAAGCTGTGGTTTGAATCCAGGCTAGGTATATTGAGGGTTGTTTTTCCACAATTGGTTTCCTACTCTCCCTTCCTCCAATAAGGGTACACTTCCTCCAATCTATGCCTTTCTAATGCCTACTTCATTAGTGCATTTCACTTCAGCGTCCACCCGGTCTAAGACGTGACTCGACTACCAATGACGGGTAAATCGGGACTTGAATCATTTTCGGGTGTATTGAGGGCGATTTTTCCTAAATGATTTTCCACATTTTCTCTCTCTCTCTCTCTCTCTCTCTCTCTCTCTATATATATATATATATATATATATATATATGCAAATGCGAGTACACTTAACTTAAATTTAACCTTTATCCCTAGCACATTAGCGTAATTACACCTGATATAATCGCTGAGGGAACTGCAGTTCTTATGGAGAAAAGCTTTATCTTCTCTTAGTTGATTGTTGCCAAATCTCCTCATGCTCAGATACGTCTGAACGTTGTGTTCTGAGGTAAGAAGGAGCTACTGGCAACCTCGACTACCCAGCGTTGCATCACTTGTTTTATATTTGAGGGGAGATTGACAACACAAAAACAAGAAAACGACAACGCTGTTTCCCCAATCATAACCATGCAGTTACCTCAGCGAGGATATCAAATGTAAGACATACTCGTATAACCCAAAAGGTTAGTGGGAAACTGTAAAAAACAAAACAATCTGGTTTTGCACGTGCTAATTAAATAAGAGAAGCTTCTTATACCCTATGTATAATTTCAGCCACTAATCTCCAACATACATGTGCTAGGTTTTTTTGTTTTATTTTCCCCATTACTTTGTAATGTTTGTAAATCTGCACCGACTTCAGGACATGTAAGAATTCTAATGTTAATAAAGACTTTTTTTGTGTGTTCCCCGGGGTCATAGCGTGGATAGCGAGTCAAACAGACACGTTAAGTTCCCTCCGAGCTTTGATCACTCTATCAGGAGAGACGAAACAGTAATTATTAACAGCTTAGCAGTCGTTATGGCGACATTAACGCTGTCAGGAGCTTCTCGTTTTGTAGACCAACAAGCCCGGTGGGTATGGCCGCAAGGATGATGAACCGGACTGGCGTGGGAAGATGAAGTTTAAATTATTTTAATTATTTTTTGAAGTAATATAACAAAATTGTTTATTTTACTTAGGCCTAAGATTTTTTTTAATCATTGGGTTTCGGTGGATTTGACATTTCACATTAGCTGAGTTGCTTAGAGTGATTGACCACAAGTTTTGGGGATCCAGTATCGATCCAGGGAGGTACTTATGAGGCTATTATCTACTTATATACGTGCTCGTTCTGTCATTATTTTGTGTTTGCGCAACGTCTTACTTCCCGTTCGGGTTATAGGAAAAACCATCCTCAGTACACCAGACCTGGTTTCGAACCCTGATCTCTCCGTCACTGGATAATCAGTCCAACACGATAGTGATGCGTTAGACCATGTGACTACCTATGAGTGTGTTAAATCAGTAAATATTAAGTTTCAATGACTGAGTGTGTGGTTTTAGGTGTATTGACCTAGGTTAATTTAGCTTGTAAGTCGTAATGCCACAAGTCTTACTATCCTTCCTGGATATC
Source organism: Timema californicum (assembly GCA_902141385.1). Taxonomy (NCBI): domain Eukaryota; kingdom Metazoa; phylum Arthropoda; class Insecta; order Phasmatodea; family Timematidae; genus Timema; species Timema californicum. The sequence continues at coordinate 142,617 of CABFOW010001015.1, forward strand.
CCTATATTTGTTTTAATGGGCATAGTTATTAGAAGTGTAAAAATCTAAAGGAAATGTACAGGCATTTGCTTGGATGGAAAGAGTGAGATGTCATTTAGAAAAAAAAAACTAATTACTTCTGACCCGGGGTTCAAATTAAGACCTCCACCGTCATTGGAATGGAAGTTAAAGAAGTGAATGACGCCTCTATCTGCGTGCGCAGCGGCGCTTATACGTTTTTAAGTCTTGTATAGTTTTAAAAAGTACACTTTAAGTAATGTGATCTATTAGGTTGGGATGAGTTTGTTGATGAATCTTAAAAAAAAAAAAATGAGCTGTTACTTTTTTTTGTATGGTCAAACAATCCTTGACTTGGTGGTTTTCCCCATACTTGTAAAAATATTATTTTATCCGCCAATTATGTAAATTTCGGGGTATAAGTTCAATTTATTCAAAATAATGTTATTTTAACCTTGTTTTGACGGTGGATTTGCAAGGCATTCCAACAATCTTCTGTCATTCAGGCAGGAGTCTTTCGGAAGCAAAAGAAGGGTTTGATACAGTTACTTGTAGACCTCGCAAGAGTAACATGTACAAACTACGTCGGGTACTTTGATATGAATTTGATATAATTACTCCTTGTCGCAGAGATTTAGAAATGACACGGTCACTCCGCGCCGATAATTCTGTTATATGGGATATCGAATCCAATGACACATTTATTCATATTTATAATTAAAGTACTGTATTTATTAATTGTGTTTGGAATAAAAGGTTTATTAACTTTTTCAGAGGAGATTTTAATTACATGATAAATAAATAAAATAACCGCACATACCTCGAAAACTTTGTCACAAACGTAATATAACAAAGTGCCGCCCCAACTTGGGGCATTGGCGCACCCGGGGTTTGGGGGTAGGAGGATAAATTGAGTCAATTTCCCCCCCCCCCCTCCCTCAAGATCACAAATTAACTTTCAAAAATTTGCTAGCAAAGTACAAATTCCAAATAGCTTCTTGAGGGATCCAATTTTTAGAAATTTGCCAGGTTAGGACCATACCAAATGGGTTCTATGGGCATGTAGTTTTCAAAAAATCTTCAGGCAATGACCATTATAAATAACTTCCAACGCCTCTATTTAAAAAAATAAATTCCGGGGAAAGTGAAATTTGAATAGCTTCTAGAGGAAACTTTTTTTTTTTAAATTTCCAGACAAGGACTACTTTGAAAAACTTCTAGAATCATCTGAATTTTTAAAAAATTTCAAAGGAAAGAACCCTTTAAATTTCTTCAATATGGATAATTTTTTCTTGCAACTTTTTTATGTAGAGGATCCTTGGACTCTCCATTGGGCTGGATGGCAAAACCATAGACAAAGTATAATTTTGGCAAAACTCTTTATTTTTCTAACTGCCTGTTCCTTCGTACACAAATAGGTTTCCACCAACACTGATCTTTCTCTTTGAGTAAAACACTAAATATTTCTTGATTTTTGGGGGTAAATATTATATTATTCATTACACACGTTAAAAATGCCCCAAAATTTACAAATTGTAAAAAGTACTGTAAAAATAGCTTTGGTACATTGAATTTAAATTAAAGTCACTTACATAATTGAAATCTTTGCCCTTAGTTACCATAAATAAAATTAAATAGCATAGATAATGGTCTTCGCCTCCAGTAATTATGAAGATGAACCCACAAACACCTCTCCACCAAAATTTAACTCTGCACAAGGCCTAGATTGATTAATTGCCCAAACCTTCGCCTCCCCCCCACCCCCCCCAAAGAAAATGTATGGGTGCCCCACTGACTTAGGCATTTCCGTAATGTCGCATTTCTTAATCATAATATAAAGTACTCCAGATAAATGCTTGTACAGTTCTCCAAAATTTACTTCAATAATCCTACTCTCTAATGGTAGATTAGATCATTAATAGTCATTATTATTATCATCATCACGCATCTTAATACTCGTTCGGGTTATACGCACTTAAGCTAATGTGTAATGGTAGGCTGATTGTGAGATGAAATGGAGGACCTACAGTTTAACGTGGGATCCGAACCACGGTGGAGGCCTGGCATTCCCCACATTCACAAGTTGTGATTAATACACGTCTTGTCAGAGGTGAAGGAAGGGTTTGGCAATCGGATAAATCTGTGCAGGGACAGAGGATTGAACCCCGGAAGTCTTGACATCTTACCCCTAGACCGCCAGGTCACCTCATTAATACTGGCTCTGACATTTAGGAGCTCGCCGCACAGAGGATAATCCGGGCGCTTATAGCCCGAATTGGTACTGATTAGGTGGAAAAGTAAGATTAACTGGGGAAATAGATACAAGACTACGTCTGAACCAGAAAACGCACCGAGCTGCGGTTTTCTGCACTTCTCATTTGGCATTAGTGAATTTGCACTCACTTTGGTATTTATTTAATTTTAAAATAAGTATATTTTAATTTTGTTGTGCTACGACAGGCCTAGCAAGTCGTTAGTGGAAAATATATGACTTGATCATAAAACTGACCCAACCCACAGTCTGAAAACAGTAATGGAGTTAAAGTAAAAGTTTCATTTTTGTTTTATATTTCAAAATACTACATTTTAAAGAGGGGATAGTGTACTCAAAAATAAAAATATGTTAATAACCAGATGTTTTTAGTTTGCGTTGCAAAATATCATAGGTAAATTTACATTTTTGCTATCGTGTGAATGAATGCGCCTCTCATGAAGCTTCTGCTCTTTAATTTCGACATACTTTTGAATAAAGTCTTAGTGTGCTTGGATTAGTACAGCATTAAGGTGGGTGGTGAGGGAACGCGAGAAATGGTAAGTATTTTTGCAGTTTTTTTAAAATATTAAAACCCCCTTCTTTTTTTTGCCAAACTATATCAAATATTGCTTCAGTAGGTACATATATTTTAATTTTCTTCACATGGTGACATAAACAATTGTTGAATATCTATCAAGGATATCCTGGAATTTAATGACCACTTTTTATCTTGATTTTAAAAGTTTGTTATCTAACGCAGCTATGCTTATCATGACAGATATTCAACAACTGTTGAGATCACCATGTAAAGAAAATTAATCTCTATATTTGATTTATTTTGGCCCAAAAATAGTTTTGCTATAATAACTGCAAACACACTGGCCTTTACTCGCGTCTCTTACATACGCACCTTAAGCAAGCACTAAGTGTTTTGGCGCGCACAGTGGAAAATTGTTTTTATGTTTTTTTTAATGAGTGACTTTGTTCATAATGCCATATGGCAGGCGGAGATGGCCAGGAGAAGAATTTGGGAAAAGTTGTAAGCAATTTGATATGGTTTTTAAATGTGAGTGCAATGAGGGGGGATTTGGGAGAAGGGGAGGGGGTGGCGGCGAGGAGCTACTAGATAATGTAAGACGGCCTGATTGAGTTTTGGTTTCCCTAGCAGGAAGGTTAATGTTCGAATCCCAACAGAGTGCACTTCGGGTGGTTTAATGTGGATTATCACGGTTGTTTTATCATCTTTTCTCCTACACAAATGGGGGTGCACTTTTTTAAATACCTTCCTAATCCTTATTCTTGAGATGGGGAGCCATTACCTCCCCTAACCCCACACATGGCGTCTTACTACCCTTCAGGGACATACATTTTTTTTTTAACTAAGCTAATGGGGTATGAATAAAGAAGGATTTAGAGGAAATGTACCCGCATTTTCGTGGAGGAAGAAGGAAAGACTTCACTTGGGATTTATCCACGATTTGAACCTCAACATCTCTTCATCGGAAAGCCAAACTAGATAAGTCTAACATTTAGTTCGCGTGTTTAACAAATGCGGATTTAAGTCGTTAAGTAACCCTAAAAAAAATATACCAATTAAAAACCAAATTATAATACAATTTGTTAATGAAACGTATAATCCCTTCTCTGACGATACAAGAAAGTACCTGGAAAACTGCCAAAATCAATCTCTCGTGTCTGACTTCTCCTGCGCTCTCTTGTAAGCAAGACGTCATTAATTGATAGCGTTCAGTTGATGGGAACCAGCTTTGTGCTGGTCGTGTACCATTGGTACTCCCGTATCTTAATTATACAGCTCAAGGCCGGCCAGTCACCCCCTCGCAGTAAACTCGCACTCACCAAATTACCCTACAGTCTGATGCACAAAAAGGTGAACCCTACATTAACAATATTGAGAGATACATAAAGTGGAATAGCGGTAAGAAAGTGCACTTCATTTAAGATTAAAGGAAACATTTTTTTTGTTTGAGCTATTAAAACGATTTCTATACATCTTTGTTATTTGTTCCTTTTACATGTTCCTAGCCTTTAATTCTTTACCCATTTTCCTTTATTCCCTTTTGTAATAATTGGTTTCCTCTATTGTGAAACCCGCCTCGGTGGCGTAGTTGGCTAACGCGCTAGTTATGTTAAGCTCGACTGCTGAGAACGGGGAGGTCGAGGATCGGATCTCGGTCGGGTGTACAGGTTTTTTTTTCCTAAATGATTTTTCACTCTCCCTCCACGCAAATGCGGTTTTATTTATTCTAATTCAACCTTCCTAATTCCTAATCTATTAGCGTAATTAGTACTTAAAGCTTATAACTCGAACGGATTGTAAGACGCGGTGCTAAATAATAATAATCTATTAAGAACTAAAGTTGCGCTTTTCTATTTCCCCTGATCAGTTCCCATAGTGTTAAACCTATATCTAAGGATTGGGCGTAGTGATAGATTTTCTACAAGAGGCAGCCCTTACCTCTTCGTCCAGTGGCAGCAATGCAACGTGTAAGCTGTGTTCTCTTTTTCGTTTTAAAAGACATATTGTGTTCATTCTCTTTAATATGTCTCCATCTCTCTCTTTCCTGTATCTTCCAAAACGTACCTCAAAAAGCTAAAAATTAAGAGACATACATAAGGCTCTATTAATAGGTATACCCTGATTTTGGTTGGAAGAACAGTTTAGAACATTCAAACACATTTCTTTCCGGCCAACATTAATATCATTAAAATATTATCTTATTATTAATATATATTAATTTATTATCTTATTATTAATATATATATATATATATATAATGACAGCTTCATGTAACACTACTTGATGTATGAATATATTTAAATTGTTTTATTAACTTTAGTAATTTCCTAATACTGTTCTTTCTACCAAAATTCTGTTATAAATCATGTGATCTATAACTGAAACTTTTCTTAAACAACATCATTTCCCATTAAACAATAATAAAGTAGAACCTTTTAAATCCAAATTCCTATAGATATCTAAAATAATTCGAAGTTTCCAGAATTCGAACTACCGTAACAGTTTTTATGAATATAGAGGCAGCTGCTACACAATCAATAATTAATTTCAAAATATACTATTATATAAACACACTTTTAATATATGCTGTATAAAACACATACGTACAAGGGGGGAAAAAATCAACACACACCATAAAAACTTGGAGAAATTAACAAAAATTGCAGACTTAAATCAATGTTTGCAATTAAATAACATTACGTTGAAAAATAAATTGTACGGAACTCTGCACGAACTTTCTCACTCAATAGTTTAAAAATGGATATATTTACTCAAAACTCGTAATATACGCGAAAAGAAATAATATACACTAGCAAAGCCGAGAAAGAATTTCGTTATACTTACGTTAAACATTTTTTGACTCCTAGATTTAAAGTTTATGATTTTCTTTTTAAAGAATTAAATTCCTCACTAATATATTTGGATGAAAAAAAACTATCGAGACTGGGTCCACTATGGTCAATACCTCGTATTAAAATTTCATTTTTTCGGTTAAATTTTTTGACATTTTATTAGGGTTTGCACATCTCATAGTTATTGCATTCTTATTAAATTCCTCATTTATAAAGTTAGATCAAAAAAAGGTAAATATTGACTATTGAGTATAAAATGATGAGGTAGATCATTATTGCTGTACAAACATTTCCCTAGTAGCTTAAAGGAAAAAGAACACACACTTTTTGAGAGACTTTCATATCTTCTTTCTCTTAGGAATTAGATAATTATTGCGTTAAAACTTAAGTAGTATCTATGTACAACTAAAGATCACACAATTGTATTAATCTATTAGTCAATATCTCCAAAACTATTGGTTTTATAAAGATATATTTCAAATAAAAGTTTTTAATTTTTAATAGGACTACAATTTTGCAATTATAAGATATTTGGTATCTCAAATAGTTGTGGTGATACGAAAATGTATTCTGTAAAGTACCCTAAAAATCATTTTCATATGAAAATGAAAATAGTCATTCTATTTATAATCTTAATCAACGACTAAATACGAATTTAATCAAAATCATTAGAGCCGATTTTGAGAAAATTGATATTTTCTTTTCTTGTTTTTTTTAATATACTCTTAATTTTAGGGTTAAAACCATTTTTTGGGGTTCGGGGGATTATGAAATCTCGACATCCATCAACATTTCGGGTAAGATTTTTTTTACGGTCGTAATACTTTACCTTTTGTGTTCGAAACGTGGACAAGAGCGTCAGTCTCATCAGGTCTGATTTGTCGGTGATTGGGAGGTCGGGGTTCAAGTTGAAGCCGGATACGAAGGTTCCACTCCCTCTCCAATTTTAAAATAGTAGGCCAATCCCCCCCCCTCTCTCTCTTGTTGGGGATTCGAGAAAAGGTATTTTTTCAGTTTTTTTGTATCAAAATATGTTTTGATAAAAATAAATCATACATTTCTTTAGTACAAGCGTAGAGCTTAATTTTCTTCACTTGTTGATACAAACAGTTCTTGAATATCTGTAAAGGTTTTCCTGGAGAATATTTGTACAGATTGTCCTGGAGAATATCTGTACAGGTTGTCCTGGAGAATATCTGTACAGGTTGTCTTGGAGAATATCTGTAAAAGGTGTCCTGAAGAATATCTGTAAAAGGTGTCCTGGAGAATATATGTAAAGGTTGTCCTGGAGAATATACTGTAAAGGTTGTCCTGGAGAATATCTGTAAAGGTTGTCCTGGAGAATATCTGTAAAGGGAGTCCTGGAGAATATCTGTCAAGGGTGTCCTGGAGAATATCTGTAAAGGGTGTCTTGGAGAATATCTGTAAAGGGTGTCCTGGAATGCAATGACAACTTTTTCTCTTCGTTTAAAAAGATTGTCATCTAATGCCGCTATCTATGCTCATGATAGATATTCAAGAAATGTTGATATCACCATGTGAAGAAAACTTAACGATATGTTCATACTGGAGCAATATATTTTTTTTTTCGACATACAAAGTTTTTTTTTTATATATAAAAGCTGCAAGAACAGTGGCTTTTCTCGCGTTCCCATCTTAGCATCTGGTGGCTGGGAGTGTTGTCTCTTCTATATTTAAGTTAGTTTTTAATTACCCACTATGGTGTCCTCATAGTCATCACTCTCGCGATAGAATGGACTATTGATGATGGGGAGATCGGGCCTCGAATCCCAGTCGGGTGTACTGAGATTTTTTCTCTCTAAAATTGTTTACATTCTAGCTCCACGAAAATGTGGGAATTCCCCCCCTAAATTAAACCATATTCATCCTTCGCCCATTAGCTTAATTAGTACATAGGCATATAGCCTGAACGGGTAGTAAGACGTGGTACTAAAAACAAAGGCTTATATATTATGTGCTGATATTATCAGCTCCAGATCCAGATATTGATCAGAAAGTGCAAGTTATATGCCTCAAATAATAAAAATAGTTATAATAAAACAAGCAACCTCATATTAACTGTGAGGAAAATAACAATCAAATACACCTGACCGAGATTTAAAATCTGGCCATCCCATCACCCAACAATCCAGTTCCTCGCCAATCTATCACCTCAGGCTGTGTGACCCTTAGTGTGAGGCTCATCAAAATCAACAGTAATTTTTTAAGACTATACAAGAGAGAAATATTTATTTAAATTTTGTGCGTTTGTAAAAAAAAAATATATGAGGAAATGTTTGTGTGTGAAATTCACTCAACTTTTCACACGCTAAGATGAGGATCATTGATAAGTAAAGAGAAAATTATTCTTGTGTTGACTTGTGGTACTACTGGTAATAGCTTGTCTCCCATGAATGGCCACGCCCACACACACACACACACACAAAGTATAAATTTATGTTCTGGTCTAAATGTTTGTGTGCGGAGATAATATTAAAATGAGTTAGGCCTGGAGCGAAGTAGATCCTCAATCTATATCATTACAGATACTCAATTTAAACATTGGGGGAGGGGGGGAAGGGAGAAAACAAATAGCGATAGAGCAGGCCTATCTTTTAAAGATTTCCTCTGAGAGACATTTTACTAAGGGGTACAAAGTTTTTTCGAGTCACCCTCCAATTTCCATTAATTCTCTCAAGAAAAATAATTAATTAATAGTATCTGAAAAAAAAAGTTTAATTTTCATATACTAATAATTTTAAAATATTACTAGTAGTGGAAACGTGAATGCTCGTCTTTAATATAACCAAACATTTTCTGGGATCCCGGGAAATTCCCAAAGCCTCTTTTAGACACCCGGGCGAGATAAACCCCTTGGAACCCCCCCCCCCC
>CABFOW010001015.1:155135-180229 GCA_902141385.1 Timema californicum
GGATATATATATATATATATATATATATATATATCATACTGTTACTGAATGTGACATTTCTTCGAAATATTACATATATATATATATATAGTAATTTGTTTGCTGTTGCAAAGATATATATATATCATATGGTTACTAAATGTGGTATTTCTTCGAAATATTGAGTATGTCCAATTTTATACATATCCAGCAGAAAAGAATCCATGAAATTACGGAATTAACGGAATTCAGATTATATGAATTGGACTCGGTCCCCACTAAGTTCTGTTGGACGAGTTTCTAATGTGCTATGAATCTACTCTTAATACAAATTATAGATAGTTTCCTATGGGGTTCTGGGGGTGGGGGACGGAGGGCGGCCCAACTACATGATACCCTCACCAGGGAATATTTTTAACATTGGAAGCTATTTTCTCTAACTGGTGACACCGTAGTCAGAATACTTAGGCTCGAAATATACTGGATGGTCACCCATTCATGGTGAGGTCAATGGTCAAATATCAATATGGAAGGTGTCATCATAAATGGTTTTCCACCCTCCCTCCACTCAAAAGCGCGTACATATCATCTAAAGTACCATCCTACCAAATTAGTGTAACTATCAAATAGTTTAAGCGTATAGCCCGAATGAGTGCTGAAAAAAAAATTAGACCCACTTCAGTGGCTACATAGTCAAAGGCGTCACTTTCATAATAAGTTGGAATATCGATAACGGGGAGATTGGGGTTTTTAACCCGTTCGGGAGTACCAATTTTCTTTTCCTAAACTTTTTCATGCTCCTTCCACACAAATAGGGTACATTTCCTCTAAATTCAACCTTTTAATCCCTCTAGCACATTAGTTTGTATACATACAAATGTAAACCGAACGGGTAAGTAAGACGTGGTGAGAAAAAAACAACACTATTTTATTCGGCCCGATAGTGTCACAAGGGCCCGTAACGAGCCGTAACTTCTCAGAGACACGAAGTGAGCTGCAACGAGTTATGAAGACACGACTTTATTCGGCCCGATGGTGTCAAAAGGGCCCGTAACGATCCAGACTGAGCCGTAACTTCTCAGACACACGAAGGATGAGATCACGAACGAGTTATGAAGGCACGACTTGCTCTGTTCTCCTGGTCGCGAATTTACATAACAAGAAAGTCTCTCCGTGCTCTCTTGAGTGTCTTTACCTTTTCTACGAACCTAGAATATTGTGTGCTTTCATGACGTCACCGATTGTGGGGCTCAATACAATGACGATGCTTATCGCTTGGCTTGCATTCAGCGTTTTAAATTATCACATCCTTATATTTCCTTATTAAAGAATAAAAGTTTACTTATCCTCTTTGAGAGCCCATATCACGGTCTACTAAGCGGGAAAATAAATGCAATATATTACGTTTCAATAAGAAAAATATTGAAGTGTGGTTTTCTGCATTCTCCGCTGGATAACAGCACAACTGGGGTCATTTTAATGGTTTTCAGATGCAGAGAAAGATGCGAAGGAAGATTGACATGCTCTAATGCCCCCTGAAGTGGAGCATCAGAGCAAATTCCATCATGTAGCGACCAATTGGTCACACCTTGATGTTGGCTTAGATGTCGGGACGGTTTTCGCATTTCGTGAAGGTTTCTGAAACATGGAACAAAATATATTTTAATTATTAAGGACCCGCCTCGGTGGCGTAGTTGGCTAACGCGCTAGTCGTGTTAAGTTCGACTGCTGAGGACGGGGAGATCGAGGTTCGAATTTTGGTCGGGTGAACAGGGGGGGGGTTCCTAAATTGTTTTCCACTCTCCCTCCACGTAAATGCGGATTCACTTCCTCTAATTTAACCTTCCCAATTCCTAATCCATTAGCGTAATTAGTACTTAAAGCGTAACCCGAACGGTTAGTAAGACGGTGCTAAATAATAATAATAATAATAATAAATATTAGAGGGAATTGAATTTGCGAACTGGATATGAAGTTTTAGAGTTAAGTGCGGAGAAACTACTCCATAGGTAAGGGGGGGGGCGGAGGGGGAGAGGCCGGGTAAGAGCCTCCCCGCTGACCACACTTTTACACATCTCGCTTATCCGAGCAGGGCTTTGGGGCATCGCGGGTGGAACCCGCCAGGGTCAATGACGTAGCTCCCAAGCCTTTGGACAAGAGGATTGGTGGCACCAGAAAGCCTGTCGTAAAAGGACTGCGTAAGCTTCCGGAAGTGGTCCTTGATGGTGGGCGTCCACAATGATCCTCGGACGCCAGTTCTGGAACGCTTGCATCCGCCTTATATACGTATCCGCCAGATGGCCCCAAGTGGGACACGCATAATCGAGAATCGGCTTGAGCAACTGCTGGTACATTTTGCAATTTTTTAAATTTTATTTTACAGTACAGTGACTATACAGAGCAGAGGAAAGAGGTGTACTTGAAAAATGTTGGGGAAGTTTTTGATAACATATATAATAGGAAAATGTTTGAGGATATAGCAAAAAAAGAAGGAAAATTAAAGTGAATTAAATATGTATCTAATAAAACAACATTAATCTCGCATCTAAATACTAAATCCAAAATCAAAGTTTTTGTTTCTCATTGCCTAGGAATTGTGTTTGTTTTTTATACCGCATCTATGCCCAGTATAATTTAGCACCCCACAATGAAGAGTCTATAATTATTATAAATAATACAATGAACGATAATTTTGTTTCTTTAAATTTATAAAACGAGTGTTTCTAACGGCACGTTGTCGTATCAGTTCCAAAGACCTCGGTTCGGATCCTGACCGAGTTAGTATACGACCTTATCACTCACTATGCACGTGAGTCGGTTATATATTGGCGCTGGATATAAATATTTAAGTATATTTTGTTCGAGCACCAGATAGTATCATGTTGACTAGAAACGATTAGACTGGGTTTGATTTAAATTAAAGATAACAGGAATTACAATCACAAATTGATATTTAAGATGAATTTATTACACACTTTAGTTATGGTTTCTAATGAATTAATATAGATAATTTAAGTTGATTTGGAGTGATTGCGTGAGTGTGTAAGGCACGTCTGATCTGTTTGCTGGCCACCACTTGCGAATGTGTGGAGTGCCAGGCCTCCACCGTGGTTCGGATCCCACGTTAAACTGTAGGTCCTCCATTTCATCTCACAGTCACCTTATCATTACACATTAGCGTAAGTGCGTATAACTCAAACCGGTAGTAATACGCCGTGCTAATAATGATAATGATGTTTGCTGGTGTGACGGCGAGTGTTTTAACCAATGGCTGCAGCGAGGGGCTTCTTGCAACCCTCACCGCGCGTCCTTGGACGGATTTCCCTTTAAAAAAAATAAATCGGCCAATATCACTCTCACTGTCGCTTGGAAAAAAAATTGGCCAATAGGTTCAGGTAGATTATTTACAATCTGTCCTGTTTAATATTGCTAGTTTTAAGAATCATAAATACTGAAAGAACACTATGTATTTAATCCTTATGATAGAAAAGGGGACCAAGTGAAGATCCCCTTCAACAAAACTCATAAATCCTGCTAAAGCTAAGATGAAATATATTATGTTAGGTATGCTTCAGATTAATGGTTTATTTATTCTATATTAATAGTAATTTTAATTCAATAGAGTATTTATTTACCAATAATATAGTTGATTATTTTTTTGATAAAATAATACAATATTAAATATATTTTAAACATAATATATTTAATATAAACCTAAACTATAGTATGATTTTTTTTTAGGAAAAACATTAGAAGTTAGTCACTTAAGATACTAAAACAATTTTAATATATTCATGCATCAAGTCATTTTATCTGAGGCTTTCAACTTTAATATATATTATCAATACCTATTAAAGAAAGATAAATAATATATTAAAATGTTAGCAATGTTGGCCGCAAAGAAATATCTTTGAAATTCCTCTAGTGTTCTTCCAACCAAAATCATACTATAGCTTAGGTATACGTGCTACCTGTGTGGCTAGAGGAATTCTGAGCGCCAGATTGGCAGTCTCAACATTTATTGAAATAGTATGCGATAAGAAATAAAATAAGGTAAATTTAAAAAAAGGCAGAATATTTTAAACATGGCTACCTCATTTTACAGAAAATTAAAAAAATTGCGTTTTTCTTTAGTTAAAACATTTTTTCAGGTATTTTGAAAAAAACAATGGCTTGAAAGTTTAACAGGTCACATGATAAAATAGGGACCAACATTTTTTAATTAATAATAATAATAATTAGCACCACGTCTTACTACCTGTTCGGGCTATACTCTTAAGTACTATTTACGCTAATGGGTCAGGAATTTAGAATTTTAAATATATAGGAAGTGAACCCACATTTGCGTTGAGGGAGAGTGGAAAACCATTTATTGAAAAACCCCCGTGCTAGATTCGGGCCTCAATCTCCCCGTCCTTGACAGTCTAGCTCAACACTAAGCTAGAGCGTTTAGCTGACTACGCCACCTAGGTGGGTAATGTATATTGTTACATTATTAAAATTACCAAAATAAAATTGGGCTTTCATGTGATATTTTGTATGTATCAACTTTGTTGCACATGATCTTAAAGTAGATATTACAATCATTCAACGCTATAAAGCGTTAATCTAGGTTCACGGTAGTGCACCAGCCAAGTTCTTCAGAAGCGTAGGGTCGATACTCCAGGACACATTTAACACGATACAACTCAAGGCTCCTTTACCCCCCTCTAACTCGGATACTTATTATTATTATTATTATTATTATTACCACCGCGTCTTACTACCCGTTCGGGTTATACGCACTTACGCTGATGTGTAATGGTTGGGTGATTGTGAGATGAAATGGAGGACCTACAGTTTAACGTGGAATCCGAACCACGGTGGAGGCCTGGCATTCCACACATTCACAAGTTGTGATTAATACACGTCTTGTCAGAGGTGAAGGAAGGGTTTGGCAATCAGATAAATCTGTGCCGGGACCGAGGATTGAACCCCGGACCCCCAGCACAGACGGATACAAACAATGATAGGAATGTAAAAATTTAACACCCACTAAAGACGAACTATTTTAATCATATTTTCAAATTTGAACTTTCTAGTTTAAGCGGTTAGTGAGGACAAGTTTTTTTTTTTTAAAAAAAACGCTTATTTTAGGACTCACTAACTGTCCATCAAAACCCATAGGTACTTCAATTGGAAGTTAGCAAAGAGGTAGTAATTGGATTATAAGCTAAGGATTAAAATAAGAAATCTTAACTTTTCAATATGCTTCCCAATATTGGGCGGGGGGAGGTTATAATAGAGGGAACAAACTGTCTTAGTTCTTGTCATTTTAAAGGCCTTTCTAATTTGATCCCACAACCATTTGTTTCGTTTCGATAAGACACACAATTCATATGTTATTATTAAAAACCTTCTGAACATAAAACCTTTTGTAATCACAACGTGATGAGAGTTTGTCAATAGAGAGTTCTAGAAGTTATACTGGATAGCGTCATCGCGATTTGATTCTATTTGAGCGACAATTACTTATTCCTTAAAATAGTCAAATCTTTGTTTTCGATATCTATGACATTTATAATTGTTAGTTTATAAGTCATGTGAAATTAATATAAAAAACTAGTCGATTTACCTTACATTTAATTATTCCTCTTCTACGTGATGATAGCACTGTGCTCAATGCTTACCTGAATTATGCTGACTCTTCTTATATATAATATTCACAAGTGTTATATTTAAGTTTTAAATAGGTATCTAAAATCCATTCACTGTAGGAATTGACTTCTGAAAGGCCTTTTTCCCTACCATAAATCTACTATATAGTAGGATATTGGTAGGAAAAAAGACCTTTCAGAGAGTAATTCCTACCGTGAATGGAATATAGGCACTGTCGCAAAGAAAGACTTGCCAAGTAAGAAAATGTACAAATGATATATGTTGAAACTAAGTTAACTATTTTATTTGAAATTTAAAAGGTTCTTATTATTGCATTAAATAAATATCTAAAAAAAGGTGACTATATTTAAAGTGTAGAGCCGATCTGATTAATTGAAGACAGTCATATGTACATGAGAACTTTATCTATATGTGCACTTCTAAAGAGAAGTGACAAGCTATTTGAAAAGAAATTGCGAGTTAAACTTTGCACTCTTTAGATAATCATTCTTTTTGGAAGCTTAATTTAAGGATTTTTGTATTGTAGGACTATAGCTTGAAAAGTATTTTCTATGAATGTTTTTGAGGTTGTTAAGTATTACTAACGTTAATTTTTAAGTACATACATAAATACTTTGTATGTCTAACAATCGGCTAACTAGTATGCTTCAAGAGGCATTCAGTTAATAATTAATTATATAAAGTAAATAGAGTAACCAATAAAGTGACACGTCAGAGACCGTATCTTTGGAAGCCTTATTTAAGAAATATTATTTTAAAAACCTGGGTTGTAGAGTGGAACTTTTTTAATTAAGAAAAATCCAAAATTAAAATTAACCATTTTCATAAGAATCTACGTAGCTAGTACACAATTAAATCAATAACCAAAAAAATATGTTACATACAAACACACACACATTGGATACATGGTTAATAAAACATACACACATAATATATAGGTCTATATACCTACAGAAAAAATTAGAAAAATTTAAACCGTAATTATAAAAATCTGGAAAGACTAACATGGTTTTCACGTTTTCAACTACCATAACGGGCTTTCTATGAAAATCATACTGTAGTTAGTCCATCTCGTTAGAGTCGTCCCTGAACCCTTAGTCCCTGGCCGTCGTGTGACCGCTGTTAGCTGAAACAGCGCTCTACGATTGCACGATTGCTTCTTGCGCGAGTCACGGTAGCTCAATTGAGCAAATAATTATAATTATTATCAGAGCACACCCTGCGGGCAGCATTGGGTAATGTCAACGCGACCATCAATTACGACAGCATGAAGTTAATACTCTCTGAAACTGTTTGTTGGGTTTATTCAATAATATATTGGTATTTAACGTTCACTTTTTAGCAGGGCTGGGAAGTTGTAGTCTACGTCTTCAAATTAAAAGCTTATAATATTAAAACAATATATAGTAATTATAATTGAGGGCGTGGGTCGTCCTTAGGGGCATAGGGGCCCAGCCTTACAAAAAAAAATCTAATTTCTTTCTTAACATAAAAAATTATTTTCCCTTGCTTCTTATTCTATGAATTTTTTGGAAAAAAACATAAGTATGAAATGGAGCACCAAAGTCTACACGCAGGGAATTTTTGGATTCGTTTTCCAGTGTTCCAGTTAATATTATTCATTCGTCGCTCCAAACGTCACGCGAAGACTGTACATAGCTCTAGTGACTGAATATAGAAGCTGAGCTTGGCTAGCTGTGATAAGGCTCTCTCATAGAAGCCACACCCAATGTGCATTGGTGCCAGTGGGTCACTTTTATCACTTTGTCACTTTTCTTTTTGTTAGTCACTTAGTCACACTTTTTTAAAAAGAAAAACTCACTTTTCCAAACAAAATTACTATGTAGGCTTACTTACCTAACAGTTTTAAGGGTTTTTCAAGAAGGAAGATTATCATTTAGTAATCTTCTTCAGAAACATTGAATATAATATAAAATCTTAGAGCTGCATTATATAGCCCACTTGTTAGTTTGTGTTGTTTTCTACTGGCATAATTTAAAGTGAATTTCAATTATGAGAAACTGAGGAGGTTTTCTTTAAAAAATGTATCCTACTAATGGTTTTATTCGAAACTGCATTTTACCCGCTTTGGTGGCCGTATGGTCTAAGGTGCTACTCTCACAATAGAATAGACTGCTGAGAAAGGGGAGATTGGAGTTTGATGCCAATCGGGTACACTGAGAGTGATTTTTACTTAATGGTTTTCCGCTCTTTCTCGTCATGAAAATT
Organism: Timema californicum; assembly: GCA_902141385.1. Taxonomy (NCBI): domain Eukaryota; kingdom Metazoa; phylum Arthropoda; class Insecta; order Phasmatodea; family Timematidae; genus Timema; species Timema californicum. The sequence continues at coordinate 163,002 of CABFOW010001015.1, forward strand.
TAAATACACTTCCTCAAAATTCAATCTTCCTTATCCCGAACCAAAAAGCGTAATTAGTACATAGGTATACAACTCGGACGGATGGTAAGACGAAGTGTTAAGAAAAAGTCATATTATTATTTATTTATAGTATTAAAAATAATCACAACAAAGGTTTTGTTTTTAATTGATTCAAAGCTGTAGCATTTTCAATTTCACGGTTTAGTTTTTAACAGGAGGAAGGTTTTTATCGGATAAGTGCTTGTGGTGCCATGAATATTTAACTGTATACAACTGAACTATATAAACTATTTAATTTTCCTGAAGATAGGTCGAATGATGAGTGGAAGCTTTTGCAGCTTGAGGACAAAATTCATGAAATTGAAGGTGTTGGAGCAGACATATTTTGGTGCTATTTGTTCACATTTTATAATCCAAGTGAAAACATAATATATCACACTTATAATAATTGGGTTTTATATGCACTAATGATTCCCCGTGATTGGGAGTCAATTAAGATGTATTGCAGTTTATGTGATTTTTGACTCGCAATACGGTGCCAATTATGAAGATATGGACCGTGATGGGCGCCAATTAAAGGTATACAGTTTTATATACTGTGATATTTCCCTGTTATTGAGCACTGCTTGTAATGATATAGGGGTTTTATTGAGAGGGCGACTCGTGTATTTGATGCTGCGAACTTGTGCACGGTGGTGTGGTCTGATTAATTGTAATACTTATTCTTATAAAATGAGTAAGAATTTTGATGTTGAACACAATTTATTTTAATGATTACACATTTGGTACTGAAGCTATTATATAAAATGACAAAGTTTTTTTTATTATATTACAGATTATTTTTATGTAATACTACACATATCGCGTTCTAAGTACTTTGTACTATGTAGATTTGTGTTACTACTATGTTATATTACTGAGTTATCTATGGATTCATACAGACAAGCTGCTTATATATGACCTACTCATTGCTTCTTGGACCCCTTGTCACCAGTGTCAAAACTAACTAATAGAAAGACTCCTGGCAACCTGATGTTGTTAAGGTTGGATTCCTATTGGGTACAGGGAGCCAGCGTGTCACAAGATCTTTATTACACTACGGAGTTGATCTTTTAAAGAAGAAACAAGTTTTATGCTACAATTTAGTAAAACTACTTCTGAAACGCGCGTCACTCTCCACGGATGAAATATTAAAATGATATTTTATATACGGTTCATTAACTAAAAATACACTTCATCCATGACTTTTTAAATATATATGAGAGGGGTCCAAAGCAGTATCATTACAAACTCTATGTAAAGTTGTAAAAGCTTCCCTATCTCTTTCTTATGGAAATGCGAGTTTTGAAAGAAGGTTTTCCTTCTCAAGTAGAGTCCTCACAGAAGATCAGGCTCAAATGTTAGTACACCCGACCGGAATTCGAACCCTGATCTACCTGTCACCGACAGTATAGTTTAACACTACAGTGACGCCCTAGACTAACTGGCCACAGAAGCAGATTTCAGTTGAGTTGCCATGTTATATTATATACTGATACATCACAACAATTAATTTATATTCATGACACAATATTTATAATATTTACTTTGATTTTTACTGAACAATGCGACATGGTAGTCCAATATTTATATAAATAATGAAATAACTTGAATTAACTTTCTTTGGTTATCACTTTTAATTCAATAAATATGTAATGAGAAAATAAGAATTTTTAATTTAGAATTTGGCACTTACTGAAGTCATAGCCTTAGATCAGGGCTGGAACTACTTGTTTTGCGTAATCTTATATCGGTTAATCGGTGGTGAGAGAGGCCCTTTTCACTTGGCGTGGAAATGCAGAGCCGGGGGAGCAAACTGTTATCTTCAAGAATTTTTTTTTTCGCAATTTTCTTTTCGGGAACGATTTGTTCAAGAACAGAAGCATTAAGTTATACTTTTTATATATACACCTTCTCTATAATTTTAACAGTGATCAAATATCGATAAAATTGATGTTTTCAACAAAAAAAACTGCCGGATTCATAACAAAAACTAAGAAAATGTAACAATGAATAAACAACGATACATTATCGATAACAAGTACAACTTTTTTGCATGAATATCACTCGTAATTTTTGCACATTTATATAAGTGATATTATATATTTTACCCTAGCAAATAGCACATCATACGTTAACATGAAACCCAATACGGTGTCCACGTGGTCTAACGCGCTACTTTCGTAGTAAATTACACTTACGATTATGGGAAGATCGAGGTTCGAATCTCTGTTGGGTGTACTGAGGGTGGTTTTTCCAAAATGATTTTCCACTCTCCATTCACGCAAATGCAGGTACACTTCCTGTAAATATAACTTTCCTAATCTCTAAAGCCATTAGCTTAATTATTACATAAGCGTATAGCCCTAACGGGTAGTAAGACGCGATGTTAACAAGAGGTTAACATGAACTTTGTCTAGTGAATTAGACGTTTATATTATGAATAAGACTGTACTTTTTATTACAGCCCCCCCTCAGGGAGTGACCACAGTATGGTTACACTAATCACTAAATGATACACGCGTGATCGAGTTAGTAAATCATAAGGCATTATCGAGAAATGGGTTTGAGGGATTCTGTCCTAGGGATATGTTGGGATATACGGTGTCATAAACGAAGAAGTTACGGTGCTTTATTGTACCTTTCCAGGTGTATACCTGGACCACCACGAGGCTTTATATTGGGAACGAATTAGAATACCCTTTTATAATATAATATACCAAAAACAAACCAGTGTGTCTAACATTGACCAAAGGTTACTAAAGTTCAAGTTTCTTCAAGCCTGTTGCGCCCAATTCTCACTCTGATGATGGTTTGGACACTTGAATAAAGAGTAGGACACTTGATTTATGGACTAGGACAGTTATTATTGATGGATTAGGACACTTTTTTGAGCTAGGACACTTTGATGGATTAGAACACTCGATAAATTAGATCACTTGATGTGTTAGAACACTTGAAGGGATAGGTAGGACGCTTGATAAGTTAGGTAGGGCACTTGATAGGTTAGCTAGGGTACTTTATGAGCTAGGACACTTAATGGGCTAAGGTAATTAATGTGTAAAACACTTGATGAGCTAGGATATTTATTTAATTTTCATCCATCCCGACATCTAGAGGGTAGTTCGGGACCTAAATCTACTCGCATACTTTTGTATGCATCATCTTTTTTTTTTACAATATTCAATTTTTTTTATAATAATTATATTATGTAATTTTCTCCTAATCTAACTGTCCTTCTAATCCTACTATATAGTTTTTGTCCTACTAGTTGGTCCGACAAGGGTATTTTACACCCACAGAACTCTCTCCATGGCTGGCTGTCCCATCAAACGGGCTGGGACATCTGATTAGCTAGCTAGGGCACTTGATGGGTCAGGGCACTTGGCTGGCTAAGCTACATGATGGGCTAGGTATGACACTTATGAGCTAGAACACTTGATGGGCTAGGTAGGGCACTTGATGGGTCAGGGTACTTGACAGGCTAAGCTACTTGATGGGCTAGGTATGACATTTATGAGCTAGAACAGCTAATTGATGGGCTAGGTGGGCACTTAATGGGCAAAGACATTTCAGTCAAATTTCCCTACAAATCGTAGTTTGAACAAACAACATAATTTATCAGCACCTGTGGCCACGCAGACAAAGACATGAATCTCGTCTAGTTTGCTGATGAGGAGGAGGCCGGGCTTCAAATCCCTGCCAGGTTATACTGAGGCAGTCTAAGTTCCTCTTATTTCCACCTTATAGGTGCAAATCTGCGAATAGTGTAAACAGTATCCCCCCAGGTTTTGCCTTGACATTAATTCTAAAAAGGGATTACTGTGGAGAAAAGGGTTATTTTTTCTACCATATATCTGTATTACATTTTCTTAATGTGAGTGCAAACATTTCTTTTTCTTATTCTTTATTCAATCCACAGATTGGTAGGCACTAGCTCTCCACGATATTGTCCTTGGTTGACTGGTTTCGATATCACCCACTTCGATAAGTGAGGAAAAGTAAACGTACGCAGTTTTACCACCTCAAAAAATATTAAATTTACTTTTAAAAGAGTACGGTTGTTAGATCTAACCCAACAGTGTCCGAGTGGGCCACCTTTTGAGCTACCTACATTAGTTTTAATAGGAGTGTTCACATTGGGACAACGGTGATGTGTAGTTTTGACAATTAGAACCAAGCAGTCCGGTGTTATTGATTTGTTTAAGGTATTTAACCGATCCGTCTGATTATATCCGTACACGAGAATTGCTATGACCTAGGTGACGTGGTGGTCTAGAGGTAAGGTGTCAGACTTCTGTGTTGGGGCTCCAGGGTTCAATCCTCGGTCCCGGCACAGATTTATCTGATTACCAAACACTTCCTTCACCTCTGACAAGACATCTTGTGAATGTGGGGAATTCCAGGCCTCCACCATGGTTCGGATCCCACGTTAAACTGTAGGTCCTCCATTTCATCTCACAATTACCCTACCATTACACATTAGCGTAAGTGCGTATAGCCCGAATGGGTAGTAAGACGCGGTGCTAATAATAATAATAATAATAATAATAATAATAATAATAATAATTCTATGAACTAGAGCAAAAGGGCCGATAGATTTGGCTGGGATAGGTATTTTCCCATACCTTTCAGGTTTCTTCTATTTGCCACAACCGACATGGGACCGACGGTTTTACTTTACTTCTCCTCCGAAAGAAGTTGTGTCAAGGATTTTGATTGCTCAAGAAAAATTCGTTGACCCCAGCTGGATTTAAACCCTCGAACATCGGGCTGGTTGTCTGTCAACGAGTTTGAAGAACAAGTTTTCCTCCCACTGATCATGCAGCAGAGAATGTTCGTGTAAGCGTTATTTTTTTCCCCTTTTTCAGTTTAGAACCACCAGAAACAATAGGCGAGTCTTCGCGATCGACTTGGTTACGTCTTGGTATCGAGGGTTGACGACCAAGTGGTTCTAACCAAGGTGGAGCGCGAAAACGAATTTGAGTGGTTTTTCGTAAACAAAAATGGTGGTTGGTGTAGAGTATATATACCAGCTGTCAAGTTAATTTATGTAAGTTGCCTACATGTACTGAAAAACAACGGAAAATGAACAAAAAATTTATTCTTAGTTAGATTGGTGCTTATTTTGATTAGTCCTAATATTTACACAACATATCAAGCTAAACATATCTCCCCAAAAAATAGCCTTAAGAAAACATTATGCACGTGTGTAAGAGCAAATATGTGTAAATCATATACTAATACGCTATTTCTTTTATCTGTAACCAAACGGTTTTTAAGTACCTGCTTTCGTGTATTTCTACCTGGTAATTGCTGTCCACTTAATTTACATATAACTGTCAAAATCCATTTACTGCGAAATTATACACGTTTAAATCTAACGCGGGGATTGATGCTGTTCGTTGGTCGTAACCATAGTGTTTAGTCTGGTCAAGGAAAGCGTTACCAAACTGAGCTCTGAAATCGCCTCGGTCATAAACATTTCGTTATCATCGATACTAGGTCAAGTACGAAAACACGCCTATTAGTTCATCTATTGAGTCAATTTTAAATAATAAATATAATACTAAAATACTACCCAGTTTTTGGCAATAGAAACGTGTTGGATGCAAGTGTCCTAATGTGAAAAAAGCTCCTATCCTCTTTTAGTGATTTTTTAAAATACATATTTTCCTACAAGCCAATTTACGATATTAATAGTTTTTTTATTTTGATTAGATTTAAAGGCATTTTCCATTTTTTTAAACACCACGTCTTACTACCTATTCGGGTTATACGCTTATGTTTTAATTACGCAAATGGTTTTAGGGATTAAGGAGGCTATATTTATAGAAAGTGTTCCTGCATTTGCGTGGAGGGAGAGTGAAAAACAATTTTGGAAAAACAGCCTCAATACACTCGACCAAGATTCGAACCTTGATCTCTCCGTCATCGACAGTGTAGGTTACTGCGAGAGTAGCGCGTTAGACCACGCTGCCACCGAAGTGGGCGGTATTTTACTGCGTCTTGGATTTGGATATCTGGTAATGGTGGGGTAGTGTTGAGGTATTTATATCTAGAATTTATCTTCATTTAGTTTAGGTCTTTTGTAACAACTTACGTCTCGCGAATCTTATAATACAAGTCTTTTTATTACGGTATATTATTTTGGTGGTTTCCTGTCTTTTCATAGAATGTACAGTAGCCCCATGGCTTCTTTGGTGCTGAATGACAGCTGACCGCTTTGAAAAGTTACCAGACCAAATTATGTACCCCTACGCCAAACCAAATTATCTGCAAAAACATTTAGCAGCTGTCACTTCTGACAGTCAAAATTTAGGTATATGCCGAAATGTTGACCGCCAGAAGTCAACTGTGAGCTGTCATTCGGCACCAAAGAAGCCATGGGGCTACTGTATATCTCTTCTAGTCTTCTGCTGCTGGTCGTGTAGTAAAGGTATATTTTCATGTTCTTACACCAGCTCCTGTAATTGTTCGCAGTATTTTTTCCCGTGTTGTTTGAAGTTGTTTGGTATGGATCTTAACGGCGTAGCTTCACGCTATGTAATCGTAAATTATTACTGGTGGAATTATGGTTCTGTATTATATAATTTTTTTCACTTTTTTTTGTTAAAGTTGGTACCCTTTTAAGAGGGAGTATAGTGAATTGCCCCCCCTTATTGTTTTTTTTATTTGTGTGTGATTTTACCAAACTAATTTTTTGTCTGTGCTGATTCCTAGGTAATTCATGTTGGTTTGTTGTGGTATTTTTATGTTAATTTTAGACAGGACGTAAGAAAGACACAAAGGAAATAATTGTCTTAAGATCCAGTATTCGCGGGATGAACTCGATGATTTAAAGCTGAATCTACCGCGTTTGAAATATGTTTAGCGTGCGTGTGTGTGTGTGTGTGTGGAAAAAAGCCTGTGCTTTCTAAAATGAACACTTCATCGTTTAAAATAAATGATACGGTGCATCGTACTGTTTTTTATTATTATTTATTTAGCACCGCGTCTTACTACCCGTTCGGGTTATACGCTTTAAGTACTAATTACGCTAATGGATTGGAGATTGGGAAGGTTGAATTAGAGGAAATGAACTCGCATTTGCGTGGAAGAAGAGTGGAAAACCATTTAGGAAAAATCACCCCCAATTCACCCGACCAAGATTCGAACCTCGATCTCCCCGTCCTCGGCGGTCGAGCTCAACACGACTAGCGCCTTAGCCGAATACGCCACCGAGGCGGGTGCATCGTACTGACTTCCTCCCGCTTTTATCTTAAAAATAGACTTTTAACTTACTCTACATCCATCACATACATATATTAACGTTTCCAGCCTATGGTCCTGGTCATTTTTTTTTAATTAAAGTCATATATTTTCCATTACCGGCCTGCTAGGCCTGTCGTAGCTTCACAAGACATTTACTAAAAACTCGTTAAGATTTGTGAAACCAAATAATAGGTATGTACATTGTTGTAGAAAGACTACACCAAAGATCACGAAGGAAATAATATACACTGTTACTTACTTACTCTATAGTCTATGCCATTAGGAACTAGGACCACTGTTATAGTAAAATTGAGAAAAGAGAAACATCTTTGTCCACCAAAGAGCATAAGAATCGGATTCATTTTTAAATACCTGAATTAAAAAGTATATATATTTTCTTATAGCTCAGAAATTATTGGTTTTATAAAAATATATTTTAGATAAAAGATTAGTAGCTTTAATAGTATTACAGCTTTACAACGATAAGTTGTTTCATATCTCAAAAAGTTACGGAGAAATGATGAAAATTTAAAAATTTCCCTCATGTAAAGTACCCTCAAAGTCATTTTTATGAGAAAATGACGATTTCCATATTGTGTATAATAATATACAGAGTCTAGATATAAAATTTAATCAAATCGTTAGAGCGAATTTGATTTTTTACTCTTTTTACCCTTCATTAAACTACCCTTAAATTTAGGGTTGGATATCTAATTCCAAGAAACCCTCGGGGGACCTTATGACAATCCCAAATACCAAGTTTTACGGACAGACGGCATCGAGAAAATCACCCTTTTTTGTTTTAGAGGCTCATGAAACGTCGACATTTATCAAAATCTCAAGTGCAGTTTTTTTTTACGATCACAATAATTTCTTTCTCAGGTATCGCGATAAAATGAAAAAAAGAATTGTTAGAGATTTTTCACAATATTTTAATTGTTGCATAAAAAATGTTTAACATATCTATTAAAGATTTTTTAGACTTTGAGAGAAAATAATATTCAATAAAAACTCCAAATTGTTTTATATTACCATTAAAATAACAAGAAAAGTTTCTAAAAATATATGTTTTAGAGCTAGTAACCAGAACTCACAGAAATCACAACCATTTTACTACGAAACATGCAAAATGTGAGTGTTAAAATAAAAATAAAAAAGTGGTAGTTGCGAACGTTGTCTCAAAAACCACGAGAGGCCATGAACAATAGATAATTATTGTTACAAATGTTCTCTCCCTCAACTCACTTCAGCTCAAGGTTTTAACTTTTAATATGTACAGTTCTCTAAATTAATCTCTACTACCTTCTAAAAAAACGTGACCGGTTGATAAGTCATTTGTTTTTAACAACTCTACACGCATTGGATTAATAAATCTAACGTTACCACTTGGGATCAACCCAGATAAGACATTATAAAACTTCAAGTAGACCTTTCTAACCACTTAGTCATATGAGTAATATGAATGGTGTACCTTCACAGAATATTTCATAATCTTTTATTTATGTTATCTTTTATTTGGGTATTTAATGTTCATTTATTAAACACACAGACTATAACTGCACACGCATAACAAACTGACCTAGCCACGGGTATTAATCAGTGCACACCCAGCCCTAGTGCCTAGATATTCACTAATGGGATAAACACCTTATACAAATAGTAGATATGAAAGATTTGGAGCAATAATGGTCTGTATAATAATAAGCTATGATTCATATTTAATGATGTTACTGTAATTTTTTACATAAAGAAACGAGATTATTGGTACCGATTTCCGAAAATGCTAATTTTATATACAAATATGAGTAAAAAATCTAAATTATTTAAGCTTATGAATTATTGATTTTTTTTAACGACTTTAAATTGTTTTTCCCCCTCTATCTTCGCGCAAATGAGGGCATACATCCTCTAAATTCAACCTTTCTAAACACATTTGCTTTGATAGTATATATGACTCACTTCATTGGCCTAATAGTCTCAGGCGTCACTATCATGTCAGAATGGCCTGCTGAAGACTTGGAGATTGGGGTTCGAGTCCCGATCGCTTCTGCTGAGGGTGTTTTCCTAAAAGGTTTTCTACTCTCCTTCCACGCAAATGTTGGTATATTACCTTTTATATGCTTCCTCATCCCTACCCCATTAGAGTAATGATCATATATGTGTATAGCATGAACAGGCAGTAAGATGCAGCTATAAATAGACATATATATTAATACAGCGTGATTACTATTGTGTGGCATTACCTTCTATTGATTGACCCAAGACCTTCATATCCACAACTTGTAGGGTTTGCCATTGATGAAGTGGTTAGAGCTGTAATCTTCTCTAGAAGTATATTAAGGCTTATTTTCTTAAATGATTTTCAAATCTTTTAACAAAAATAAAAAGGCTGGTATAGTACTTCCTCTAGTGTTAACCTTCCCTATCCCTAAAACATTGGCGCATTTATACAAGTAGATCGGACGGGTATTAAGATGCGGTGCATAAGAAACAGAAATGACCCGGAGTCGAAACAAGGTCATCTAACTCTGAGAGGGATGGATTATATAGCCGATCATGCGGAATTTTGAGAGATTTTGGTAGGTAGAAATCTTAAGAAAATACAAATATTTTTTTTTTTTTCATAAGCAGTGCTAACATTTTACTTTATTAAACGTGCATCACATGCCAATCAACTCTGGGATACAGTCGGCTTGAAATCGTAAATTTACACCAACAATATTAAATGTGGATCATTTCTGATTAAACATTAATGGAGATAAAGAGTAATAGAAGTTCCTAATAAAGAATATTGTAGAAATATTAAATTATATTTGGATAAAAACTGTATTGAAAAGGTGGGTTTTTACCATTTTAGAATGACTTTACCTCTAAGTATTGCCCATAAATCTTTATTCTGTCTTAATGGGGACATGCTGTAGTTATTAACAAGAAACTTTGTCGCTTTGTCCCCCATCGTCACCGCGGGAAATTTCTAGTAATCATTCAAATACCAATGTACTGCACACATTTCTGGCATATCTTGGTGGGTTTTTTTTCGCTTTTACTCCCCATAATTCACGCGAACCGGGAGCTGAGTTGGGCCTGCTATGATTAACTCTCTTATTAACTAGAATCGAAGTAACAGGCTTTGCCCGGGAGAAATATTTGCGCTATTATGGTTAAAAAATATCTCAAAAAATCAAAAAATTTAAAAAGTAAGTTTATTAACTTTTTTAAAAAGGGTTGGAAAGGCTTAATACAAACGTTTAAAAGTGTAATAAGTATAAAAAATGGGTTAAGAGAAAGAATCTAAAATGTCAAAGGAAGAAAGGTAATAAAGGCAAAAAGTAAATGTAATAAAAATTAAGAGTAGGGGCCCTAAAGGTTAGTTAGGTCAAAGTTGCAAAATGGTTAAAAGGGCAAACACGTTAAACAAAATTCAAAATTGCCATTCATTCAAAAAGGATTAAAAAAATACGGTAAAAGGGTGAAAGGTTAATCTAATCAAATTTTTAAAATTCTTGTTTCGAGATGCACATTTTCATTTTTCAGCCCTCTGAATGTGGTAGATATCACGCACTGCTCATTACAGAAAAATACAATCTTCATTTTATTAATATAGAATACTTTTGTTAGTTTATAAATACTGATCAAATTACTTCACGTATGAATACATTAAGGTAGATCTTTCTAGCTTTTAGATAAGGTTCTTTCAATCAAATTTGGTTGGAAGATAAGGTTGGTTTTCTTCACATGACAGGGCATATTCACGACACACCTTCCTTCCAATCCCCCGCCCCCCTCAACCCTCACTCCACCTCCCCCGTAATATATATACTTTTTTTGACAAAGAGTCTTAAGGTCTTCGGTCACGACAGGGCGTATGAATTACGACAGTACCGGGTGATGAATATTCAGAAGTTAAGGAAGCAGAGGTCATCTCACGAACTTTTGAATAAAAAAATTATATATATATAGTTAAACTTTGTGTCTGGTGTGAAGGTTTCCACGTCTTAACTCATCATGAGAGCGAGGCACAAGGAAGTGTTGCCAAATCATATTTACAAAATAACACCAATAAGTGATCAAAATAATTGTTTTCGTTATGTTTGAATTAAATAAAGCTAGTTTTATAGTGTTCAATTATTTTTCCAAACATATGGGCTAAGGACTGTTAATGTCAAACACATTAGTTCAGTTGGTAGCATGTATGTTTACTGAGCTAAGGTACCGGCTTCAATTCCTGGCGTAGTCGAAAAAATGTATCATTGTAAAATGTGGGCTACCTTTTTCACCATAATGAATTAACGGCTGGGGACTGGATTTTGTGTCCGTTCTAGATTTAATTAGTTTATAAATAATGTGCTGATAAAATCAGTTCAGAAAGTTAATTTGAGATATATAAAATAGAAAAAAATCTAATAGTTTTACGATGACAATACTGTACTCTGTCTATTTGAGACTGTGCCAAACTAGATCTTGCTGAAAATATCGAAATTGGCAACACTGGTATAAATACTGTGGGCGCAGCCATCCTAGACCTCCTACCTCTCTCTCTCTCTCTCTCTCTAAGATGGACCGCGAGGATTCCACGATTTATGGTGTTTATCCACATTTACACGGTACTTGTTTCAAACGCACACAAACACACCTTAGCCGAGTGTCACCAGGGATTAATGTGTTGGTTGTCGGAGGAGCTGGGCTCCGAGTGAGATCATTGTGCCAGACTCCTCCTGTTTGTGGGCCCATATCACAGCCGACTGACTGGGAAATTAGCAGGGGGCGTAATTACTCCCCATGACTCCTTGGGCTGAAGAACCAGCCGCCTACTTGAGGGGTGCGAAAATTCTATTTTTTATTAGAAATTAAAAATACAAAAACTAAAAAGGGCAACCAAAATAAGTAAAAGATTAAATAAACGTCTTTCTCTCTCTCTCTCTCTAATATATATATATATATACTTTTTTTTGTTCAATTTTATCAACTTTTTTTGCCAAACTGAACAATATATATATATATATATATATTACTTTGTTCAGTTTGGCAGAGAAAAGAAATCGGTACAATTTAGCAGTAAAATACGTCGACTTTTCAGGATAATCGATAAACCGGGGGTAATCAATGAGAGCTCATAATTCATTTGTCACTTTTAAAAAAAAATTGTTAGAGATTTATTAGGATATCTTGGTTGGAGTCAGTTAATTTAAACGCAATGTAGACCTACTCGACGAACTTTTGTTCTTATATTTTTTTCACGCCTACTATTTGTGATTTGACGCTCAAAATAATCCACCCTGGGCTATAGTTACTTAGGCCCACATGTAAATCCACCCCTTAAAATTAGATATAAAGATTACGCTCGGTACAGAAATCTTATCGAAATGCAGGTTTTTGTATCCTTCAATTGAAAATAAATAAATTTGAGGCATACTTTGATAAATGTCAACGTTCCATGCATGACCAACCTTCTGAAACATAAAAAGTTGTTTTCCCGATGCCGTATGTCTGTCTGGCTGTATGTATGTATACCATCTTAGAGCAGACACAAATTTACCGATCGGGCTAGGACTTGTTATCTAGGGTTTGCATAATGTTTACCCAAGGAATTTTTGGAATTAGGTATATAACCTTAAAATTAAGAATAGTTTACTGAAAGACTAAATGAAAAAAATAATCGATTTTCTTCATGTATGATCTAACGATTTTGATTAAAAATTGTATCAAGGTATGTATTGTTTATCATTACAAACAAAATGACAATTTTAATTTTCCCGTGAAAACGACTTTTATGGTACCTTACATAAGCAAAGATTTCAAATTTTGTTCATATTTCCACAATGGAAACACTATAAAAATACTATTAAATAGCAGGTACTATTAAAAATTAAAATCTTTTAATTTATTTGATATATATTTTTGTGGATGTCTTTGAAATGGGAAATTAATTAATATGAATTTTGGTGGACACAAGTGTTCGTTCCTCTTTTCTCAATGTTTCTATAACTGTGTATATTATTTCATTTATGCTCTTTGGATGATTATGCAACAGTGTATATTATTTCGTTTCACGAATCCTACGAGTTTTTGATAAATGATTCTATTTTAAAATAAACGGCACAGAAAGTAGGCCAACGCACCGTGCGATTTATTTAATATTGTGTGAAAATGTGTCGACGACCCCAATTCAATTCTACTAAAGTATGTCTATAGTATAGAAAACCGCGCTCCAATGTGACACCTGGTTCAAGCAAAGTGTCTTAGGTGAGTGTATGTTTTTTAATTTTCAATGAAAATTAATACAAAATGAACTTCATAACACTCATTTCATTAGACTGAATAATTATTTTACGCTTTCATTAAAAGTGAAAAAGAGCTTGTAAAGATATGAAATTATACATCTCAATAATTACGATATTTTAAATGAGAGCGGGTAGTAAGATTTATTTGTGTTAAGTTGTTAAGTTGCAAGGTATGGCGACATCCTTCTACGTCTCTGTTTAAAAAGACAACGCAGTTTTTTGTGGACAGAAACGCACCTGGATGACCATACCTTTTTTCTTTTGGGAAGCTTCGAGAAGGAAATGTGGCTTGATATACCCCTTCAGGGTACGCATCTCTTCACTTTCCTTCCTGACGAGGAGCCGTGTAAGTGGAGTCTATGACATCTTAATCTGTGATCTAAATCTCACGTGTCGGGAATTATCATACATATAAAGTATTAGTCGGGTTTTTATTAAAATCTACAACGTGTGAAATATATAGCAAAAAACTGTTTATCTGCTTAAAATAAAAATAAAAATAACTACAAAACCCTAGAACTTTTAATTTATAAAATCTGACATCATCCTTTTTTAATTATTATAATACGGAACAGCAAACTTGGACCCAATTCAACCGTTATATCAAATGTCACCCTAATAGTGGCGTACATACATTAATATATCAGGCTAACTCTTTTAAACGTTACAAGCTCAACTTTTATTAATTTTAAATGATCATTACTGAAAAATGAAAATAAATTAAGCAGTGGGAATATGAGCAAGAAATTATTGAAATCATTTTTCTATTAATTTAAAGTCTTTATTTAAATTCAACATTACAATGCGACCACTTGCAACCTTGTATTGGATTTAATCCCCAATTGTTTTCCAGTTTCGACTTATGTTGGTGTCTAAATAATCCATACTGCCGTTAGTGAATTTTGTGCGTTTATGCTCTTATCTACGCTTATTTTTTATTTAATATATTTTATAACTTGTGCGATGACTGCACAAATATTTCACAAACCATAGCTTGCATTAATTTTACGCGGCGCTGTTTCTATAAATGAAATGGAAGTTGATCATTCTCATCATGGCCATCATGATCAATGATAAGTGTGAACAAACTGCTTTCATTTTCATTTGAAATGATTTATTGAAAATTACACGTGAGAACTCGCCTTTATCTACCTAAGATAAGTGTAAACCATGGGGTGAGACGCGCTCTTGAGGTGGCAATTAGCTTTTATTTTATGATTTATTTTTGCGCAGCGTTTTAATACCCATCCGGTCCATACAACATTTAAATCACGATAGTAACACGCTTCGGTATCATCGCATGGTCTATGGAAGAGATGGGCAACCTACATGTCATTGTTGCCACAGACAGAGACAGACAGACAAGAGAAGTGAAATTATTCAAATCATTTAAAAATTGAAAACTCAGATTGCTCAATCTAACATTTAAAACAACATACACCGTTTGACCAGTTGATTCAAAACCTGTACAGTTTGACAACTCAGATATATACAATTTCCTCAGAAGCAAAAGGTGAAAATTGTTAAAATTGAAAATGTAATACATTTTCATTGGTGGCTCGTAGCTAAAGTTAGTGGGAGTGCTTCTCCAGAAAATGTTTAGCCCTTGTTTTAAAATTGTGTAAAAGGGAAAAAAAACTGGCATAAAAAGAAAATTTATTAAGGAACTTGATAAAATCTTAACAAAAAAAAACTTTTATTACTTACTTTACTTACTTAAATTGTTATAGTTCAAGCTTGATCTATTCATTTAAAAATTAAATCCATTCTTCTTGTTTTAATTTACGTAAAAAGTTCATTAATTTTATTCTTGATCTCTGGATGACAATTGAGGAAATTTTTCTCCATTGAAAGTACTGCTAGCGCATTTAGTCTTTCTGTTGAATAAAAGAACCGAAAAAAAAAATCAAATAGAATAGCTGGAAGCAGAATAATAATATAATTCTACACTTTATCACATTCAAGAATATGGTACACGGTTTTTAAGCACAACACAAGCTGTGTAAAAAAAACTTCCTTCCACCATCACGCCAGATCCGGAACTTCGAGAGCAACACTGCTATCTCTGCCTATTAATCCTGCCTTACCCCCCACCCCTCCTATGTGCGCATGCGCACAACAGTCAAACACCACATTGCTGGCACTGTGAAGTGCACAGTTCCGTACATAAACTGGGGGATGGCTACTGAAGTATTGTCATTAAGCTTAAGGAATATATATTGTACTACGAAAATAAAGAAAGAATTTAAAAAAAGATTTATATCAAATATTATCGATAACATCAAATCAAAATAGGGGGTGCTGGAGTTCCACAGTGCCTATACACGAGCCGCCACTGTAAATTTTAATACGAAATTCGACAATTCTTTCATCTTAACAGTTGCAGAAACCATGGCTGAGTGTCTGAACTTGGTGCATACGTGGAATACTTCCTTCCATATTCAGGAAACATCAAGTTACAACTAATATATACCGTCAGGGGGCAAAAAAATTATTGTGAGACCTGACAAACTCTATTTCGAAAAACTTTTATGGCCAATTCCCCACTTGTGGCGATTGGTTACAGGGCTGCCCACCCTGTATCTAAGTCGTCACTCTCGCAATAGAACGAACGGCTGATGACGAGGAGATTGGGGTTCCAGATCCCGATTGGCTGTACTTAGAGTTTTTTCCCCAAATGGTTCCACTCTTCCTCGACTCAAATGCTCTTATATTTCTCCTAAAGATATAAATCCCTCTTCACTAATCTATTATTATAGATATGTGGATAAATCGGATAGGGAATAAGGCACTATACACAGACAAATAGTTTTTTTTAATCGAACCTATTTTTCTTGACTCTATTTGGCGAGGCGAGCCCTGACGAGGCCGTATATTAAAACTGCTTTTTGTATTATAAAATAAGTATTCTAATTGTCTCGCAAAGGGAATATATAAAATAATGCATGTTCTAAGAAATGCAACTTTTATGACAGGCTATTAAAGTTTATTGCCTATAAAACATAAAAGCTGAAACTATTAAGTCTGAAAAATCACATCTGCGCCTTATTACACCTTTTTGCAAAGCGGTATAACACTTCATTATTATTTGTCTATGACTTTATGAATGTGAAGCGTTGATAATCCTGTTAACCGTTCCTCGCTGATCCTTGAACGAAGGAAGTCCGGTTTAAAGATGTTGATCAAAGGAACGCGAGGAAATGCCCGTGTTTTTTTATAGTTATTATAGCAAAATGTTCTTCACACTATGATAACAACAGTTTTTGAATACCATCAGCATAACAGCATTTGATGACAAACTTTTTAAATGAAGAGAAGAATGTCATTACATTACAGGACTGCCTTGACAAATATTCAAGTATTGTTGACGTAACTACGTGAAGAAAATTAAACCCTTTGTTTGTACTGGATAAATATTTGATTTATTTTGCACAAAAAAAAAATGCTATGTAAAAACTACAAAAACACTGACCTTTTCTCGCGTTTACTAAATCCCCAGTTGTGTCTGCACCTGCACATGTCTATAGCTACACTTTGGGTGCGTGATTGCCGAGAAGCTTGCACATCGCTCCCCACTCCTATCTCCACACATCGCTCACCACTCCTATCTCCACACATCTCTCACCACTCCTATCTCCACACATCGCTCACCAC
>CABFOW010001016.1:0-25182 GCA_902141385.1 Timema californicum
TCTTCAGTTACCGTCAATTGGGGGCTGGCGCTGAAGCGACTCTTCACTTCCTACGACCATTGACCGGGCCCTTAAGATAAAATGTTTTACTTACTGCCTGGGTTTCATTTTGTCATCGATAAACCTCATGGCTTCAAATAAACTGTTGTTTTTAAATAATCCCTTTTGAGATTGAAAGTTTGTGTATGCACTGTTCAGATCTTCTTGCTTGACGGGCTACCTGTAGAAGCGCTAAAAAAGTTGAAATTATCTCTACTCGAGCAGTGTGGGCTACGCTGGGCACGCGGACTTCTTGTGATTGGATGTCATGAGACCAAATATCAGCACTACTCTCGTTTAACAGCAAACGTGTGAATCTACTGTAACACGTGATATATTTGGAAACTTGTTTAACCTAGATATAATGTTAATTTTCATATTTTGCACACACACAAAAAACCAAGAGGTCTAAAAAAATCACATAAGTTTTATTGTTTTTACTAGATGCATCAGTGAATTTTAAATAAAAAATTCAAATCTCGTAGAAATAACATTGTTCATTTGTTTTTTAAGCTATTATATTTAACTCCTTTGGGTGGATATAGGATAGTGTCTGCGAGGGAAACCATTGAGTTGGAAAGCGATGGTAGACCCCTTAAGGAGGAAACTGAATTGTACTCACTCTGAATGGTCTCTATTCATAATTTTCTCTAACAAACAACACAAATAAGAATTATGCTTTGTATCCACTAGAATTATCTGCATTATATCCACTAAATCCTGTATTGATACATTCTCTGAATGGTCTCCATTTAGTCAGTTTTCAACGTGATACCTACACGGAGGAAAATTAAAACTGTATCCTATGTTGAACTAGTAACTAAAGTTTGCTGGTCAATATGTATTTTAGACACATTATATTTAATTTCTCTGTATATGCTTTCTATGAGACTGTTAAAAACTACATTTTTATCTTATTTGTTTTGATCTTGTTAAGTTGGTGTAAAACAGGTAGGGATTTTATTGGATTTGGAGGTACAGTTGGTAGACACACTCTTTTTTTTTATCAATACCTTGATTTTAGCGGGCTCATGATTTTACCTATTGATACTGCTTTTAATATTCATATCTCATTTTGCCGATACTTACAATGACTAATTTTCAAACCTCAGCAGTGAAATTGGAAGATATTGAGAAGACTGAGTTAAAGATTTTTAACCTTGGAGTTTCGACACTAGACATACATACTGTTCCTCTCATCAAGCAAGAAATAAAAGTACCTATATTGTTTTCAATTATACTCTTAAGCATCTAGTATTTCTGAATGTTAGAATTCAGAAATATGTTTAGGCGTATCCTTCCCATTTTAGGCAATTTTTTTTTCCATTAGATATTTAATGCACTTTATTAGGCACACAAGAGTTTATATAGTCGAATGATACAAAGACTTAACATTCAAACAAAATTCGACAATACATCACCCAAATAAATCACTTAGAATGTAAATATTGATGAGATTAAGTATAACTTTACTGTACTCATGCGCTCTAGATGGTTGATGACATCTCATGATGCTTTGTGTTACAATCGTGACCTTGCGCAGTGTGCACTAAAATTGCTACGATGCCATTGGATGTTTACCACTCACGTTTAATTATTCCATTGAATAGTTTATTTTGTCTCTGATGATTAATTTAATACAGTAACACTTGAAAGATAGGTTAACCTTTTATACATATAATTGGCTTTCTGTAATGATGGATCTGAAAGTTAAAGTTGACATTGCTTCTATTATATGCATCTCTCTGGACATCTGTTATGTGCTGTGGACTATTTCTCTTAAAGACTACAGAGCTTCTTGATATAATTTGTAGCGTGTATTCAGCCAATTAAAAATGAATGTTGGTGAACCAATATGATAATATATGTTTATCTTTAGTTTATTTAAAGTTTCGTCTTGTGGCGCTTAGTATTGTAGACAGCCCTTTTTGACGTAGAAGATAGACACATATATGAGTTCATATCCAACAAACAATTTCCACTGATTGTAGACATTTAATTGGTAAACTATATGTAATCATTAAAAGTTTATAAGTCCAACTTGTAATGAACAGCTTTCTTATCTTAATAAATTTTGCAAATATTGCCTATTTGACCCCTTGTTTTCAAGACATCATAATAGAATTACTCCAAGAGTATAGAATGAAACAATTGTATGTAATTTCCCATAGTTAAGTCTAAGAACAAATATTTTAAAACTTGTTTTTGATCAAACTAACCTTAAATAACTTTCTATCTGAATAACATATATTTATAATCAAACGAAACAATATTTAGCCTAAATACAAATTTTTAATAAAATTAATATAGCTATTTTAACCAATTTGAAATGTTCAAAACTAACCTAAATAAGACTTGTTTATTTAGAAATATAAAACTACTTCCTTATTTATTTCATAAAACATTCCACAGGAAACCATTCTAAACAGAAAGTAAAAATATTTTAAAAATTCTATGGCGTCAACTTGCAATCGAGCCACAAAGCTAGAGTTGTTATGGCTCTGTTGGTGAAGACAGTGCCAAGATCAGCACAATGAACCCTCCAGCTGTTAATCTCAGTTTTATATAACAGATTCTCTACTTTTTCATTCAAGTGGCTTTTCATTTGTTCTCACAAGGCTGTGTTGACCTCATTCCTGATCCAACTATTTCGTATAAAATCTTAAATTGCCGAGATTGAACCCAGGATATCTGGATCTGTAGCCACGAACTCTAACCTCTAGATCACAGAGAGGAGCGTATAACCCGAATGGGTAGTAAGACGCGGTACTAAAAATAATAGATCAAAGAGGATGTTTATTTAATTGTTTTAGCAAACAAAAATAAACAAAATGATCTGTTCAAATTGCATCCAGAATTACAAATAAATTGTGAATTATCAAGCTTTTGAATTATTTAAATTTTTTATATAAATAATTATAATTTTGTAGTAAACTATGTTTTATATTAATTTTTATTTGCACATTTTAATGGTACTAAAACTAGTAAATATACATTTTTAATAACCATAACCTAATATTTATTTTAGCACCGCGTCTTACTACCCATTCAAATTATACATCTATGTATTAGTTACACTAATGGGTTAGGGGTTAGGAAGGTTTAATTTAGAGGAAATGCACCCGCATCTGCTTGGAGGGAGAGTTTAAAACGATTTAGCGAAAACCATTTTCAATTCACCCAACCGGGATAGAGCCTTGATCTCCCCATCTTTGGCAGTTAAGTCTGACATGAGAGTAGCGCGTTAGACCACACGGTCACCGAAGCACAGAACCTAATTAAGTACTGAAAAGAACAGGGACTTATAAAAAAGTTTAGATAACCAGATCAGGAACCAGAACCTTTACATATTTAGATTCGCCTCCCTAATTTTAAGACATAATTAATGTAGGTGGTATGAGTTGTGTAGGAATCCAATAGTCCACTATCAATGGCATCGAGTATAAATATTTACTAACAATACTTGCATGAGTACTAAAATTTGGTGGTGTGTTCAACACATATTTTACAAAACATTTTTATTCTGAACCAGTTGTTAAAAGTCTCACATATAAAGGCCTTTTAAAAATCTGGGATTTTTTTTTGCCATGAAAACCGATAATTATGCTGGAGTTTTATTCTAGATTTTGAGTGGCCACCCTGTTTATTACTAAGGCAAACTCTGCCATATTTCTAACAGTGAGATATGAATAAGTACAAATCAACAAGACTCATCTTTGCAAACAGAATTTGGAGTTTACATATTTACATGTCAAAGCCAAATGTTTATTTTTGACTAATATAAGTAAATATTAATATTTAATGTTATTCGATCAAGTAACCTGCATTAATTCCAAACAGGTACCTACACATAATTAATTAAAAAAATGTTTTTATTTTTACTATTTATTCTAAAGAAGTACCAAGAAAAATTAACATAGTTAACTCTAGTCTAGTTGGACTTAATTTTATGGCGAACGTGGTCTAAGAATGATTTTTTAACCAATAAATATATCCTTAACTGTAATCATTAGTTTCAATAACTTTATTTTATAATTTAGTATAATATATTGAAATTGTTTACCGACAGGTTTGGAATTCTCATACCTCTTGACTTGGCATATTGGTTCAAAGATTCTACAGCACTTTAAGGTTTTAAGGATTGAAAAGGAAACTTATCGATAAATCTCAATAAAAGATTTGGAAAACTTCTATCTATGTATATTTTTTATTAAAGCTTGGTGAAGGTTTGTAGTTATTACAATGTATAATTGACTTGAACATTCTATGACAAAATATTATGGTAGGAATGTTAAACACTTTTGACATGGCTTTTTTTTTATGAAATGATTTATATTTATTTGAGGTTACATTTTTATAGATGATAAATTTTAAATTAATATGTAATGAAGGCATTGCGTATGAAATACAACAAACGTTCGTGAATTTTGACATATCTATTTCTATAAAATCACAGCATATTATATTATAAGGGTAAGGGTAAATAACAAACTTGATATCTATAGACTTTTAATTTGGTATAAACATTATTTTTACGACTAGACAATACAAGACCTAAAAAGACAATGACGCAATATGATTAGAAGTGGTAATATTATCTCATATTTTTATCTGAACGATACACACAATTCTTTTTATTGCTTCAAAATTTAACTATATATATTTTTAATATAACGCCTTATTTTTGCACCTGAGCAATTTTGTGATTTTTGAGTGATAATTTCACAGCTAAAATAAACTAATATAAGGTAATATACATAAATTATAAGCATAGTTGTACATTTTATTCTAACAATATTAATCCTAACAAGACCTTCACTAATTGTTTGAGAGCATCAGATAATTTGACAGATTGACTCAGAATACAAAGATTGTAAATAAAGTTGAGTTGCATAAAAGTATGGCTTATTATAAAAACAAAAACTAATTATAAATCCTAACATTTGACTGAAATGTTATTAACTTATATAAATATATGGAAACTGATAGGGAAAGGTACTTTTGGAAAACAAATTGACTGTAGGCCCTAAGTACATGTCCATTATAATCTCAAAGAAAAGTTTAAACAACACAAGAGAAAAACAATAATACAAACACTCACATTTTATAAAATTACAAATACAGGAATGACATTTGTACATGTATGGTTATATAAGTAGTCCAGTATGTGGAGCTATTTACCTGTCTAGTGGTCATTTTACTAACACATGTCTTAACACTAGCTTTTCAAAAGTTTAACAAAATTAGAATAGGCCCTCATGTATGCAAATATAGTGTTTGGTTAGAAAATATGAATAGCGTGACAAACAATCATTAACCTTTAACCTCATCATAGCTCTAATAAGCTAACCAAAACTGTATTTTTATTTGTTCCAATAAAGATATGACTAGTGAGAGATATGATAAGTTTTATTTTCAGTCTAAGGAATCAGTGCAAACACACTGCTGAGCCTAAATACACATCACAAACTGATAATCCAACAAATCACATCTTTGTTTATATTAAGGCCCTTGGCCCTGTAGAGTGCAAGGGTGAAAGGCATGATGGGGCTTCACAACTGACCAAAGTATCCTTCTGCGCCAACAAGAACAGAGGGATCGCACGAATCGTAGATGGCAGTAGCTACCGGACAGGTCTTGCGAAAAAATTATGCATTTGAAAATATAGGTTTTCTCGAGAACGAGTGAAATTTCTATGTTAATATTATCAACACTCCCTCTAAGCTAATGTACCTATCAATTTTTACTAATTGTTACATTTTATTATTTTTTGCTATGCAGCCAGCAGTTTTGTATTGAAAAATGTCAATTTTATCGATATTTGATAACTGTTAAAATCATAGAGGAGGTGTGTATATAAACAGTATAACTTAATCAACATGCTTCTATTCTTTAACAAACTGTTTCTGAAGAGAAAATTGCTCTGCATTTCCACGCCAAATGAAAAGGGCCAATCGTCTCAAGGTAGATTTACTTTTGAGTCAAATAATAATAGATACAAATGTTTAGTTAATTTGGTCAGTTATCTCCCATAAAATTAACAAAACAGATTATTTAGTTTCCTTAAGTCAAACATATTTAATTTTACATTTAAAAAAATTATACAGTACCAATGCAAATTGAGGTTCAAGTTCATTTGAGTCTGTAGTGGACCACTATACATATCAAATCCCTTATCAAATTTTTACTTGTAAATTGTTCCCTCTTATTATCTATCATACTTTGCTAAAGAAAACCGATGAACATAAAAAGGAATGATCTAATTTACGAGTGTAATCAAATCAAGCCACCTACACTGGCACTCCATGAGCTGTTACTGATTTGCAAAATTATTTTGAACCAAAAGGACAATAAACCCAGTTCCTTAAAAGATGGCTCTTATCTCAGACAGGAGCTACATTTCATAAAAGCCACCTAAATAATGAAATAATGCTTCTTATTATTGAGATTGTTTTAAATGTTAGGAATTAAATATTTGGAGGACTGAAAGTGTTGGTTGACATTTTTAATTAGTTTTGCAATACCTCTACAATGTTTTCAATTGTTTATAAGAGCTGTATAATAACAAACCAAATATATCTTCTTACCATACTCGATGCTTATTTACACCATTCAATTTACATGGGATAGCTAAGAGATAGGTGTAGTAAGGAGATTGGTATGGTTTATCACTACTAGTATAAATCATTATATTATTAATTTTTTTTAATGCTATTAATTATTGTTAATAAGATGCAAACTATTGGTAAGGTAAGCATGTAAAATTCATTTTGACTGCCATTTAAGCTTGTGTGTGCAATCATAGGATATATTTTTTAATAAGTCTGGCCTTTTTTTTTAAGCAAAGATGATAGATTATATTTAAAAAATGTGTATTGGACAAGGATTTGAAGCCATGACCCTTGACTTTATGTGCCACTACCCTAACAACTGATAACCCCTAATCACAAATCTGAATCTTATTCCTGCTCATTCACAGTCGAAACATCACGGGCATGGAATGCGCTACCTCCCACAGTAAGGGACTTGACTGGGTTTGCCGCTTTCAAAACCACCGTCAAATGGAATATTATTTCTAAGAGAATATTACTCTTCGTGCTTTTGTAAACATTTCAAATGAAACTGTTTATAAATAAATTGTATGAATGAAAGAATGAATGGAAGTAATCTAACGATTATATTTAAAATTTAGACAATCATTTTATAATCACTATTGTTATTATAAGCTTGTTTAGTTTAATTGGTTAAGTGTAAGACAAGGCAAACTAGCCTTAACTTTGCCAAAATGTTGCAAAATAAAGACAGTAAATAAATAAATAAATGACCCAGTTCAAATTAAAATCACACGTCTCACTTTAGGAGCATTATTAAACACAATTTTTGTTTTTGTATACCAATGGGTTGTTAATATTGGGTATCACATTTTTAGAAAATTCTATCAATTCATATGCTTTCATACCCCTTTCATATTAAGAAACTTTGACTTTATTGGGGTTTTAACCATTAAATTTTCCAAAGTTGGTCGAGTAATAATTTGATTCATAGTCCCATACAAGCCAGAGACCATTAGATCAGATAGAAGCAGGAAATTCAATGTTAAAATCAATTAAGTTTCCAAATTATTTTACATATTAATATGCAATCATATAATTACAATTAACATTCAATAAACATTTGATTGAAACTCATGAACCTTCTTCCAAATATTTTCAAGGGGAAAACTTTGTATAAAATGATATGTAAAACATATTGGCACAAAAACACTTATCATTTGGGGCTTAGGAGTTTCTAATGACACAATATGAAAGCTAACATTTTGCACTGAGGTAAGAGTGTGCAAAGTCTTTTCTTTTTATTCATTCAATGCGAAAGTGATTTTAATATATGAAATATTCCCAAATCTTAATAGCATTACTTTCTTTTTTGTTTAAAGTTGATAAAAAATACTCTATTGCTTATATTTATTTATCTTTAGACACCAACTATAATTTACACAAATTTTTTACTGGAACAAATTTTATCCTAAACTAATAAATCAATATATAATTACAATAAGAAAATTAATTATTACATTAATATTGTAATAGGCCCTACCTAACGACCTCATCGTGTCGACAGGCCTATCAAACATAATAACAATAATAGTGTAATGAACTTAACAGTAAAGAATCATAGCAATTTAAAATGAAATGTCCTTTTAGAGTGGTTTTTTTAATTGTTGACGTCAGATATGTTTTTTCAAAGCAAACTCGAAGCTCATAACTATTTGAAGTGAAGTCAAAGTTTTTTAAACTTCGCACAGCCATACTTGGGACTATGTTTTTTCAATAAACTTCAAGGGTCATTAAGTGTTTTTGAAAGGTTACAACCATCCCTCCATAACCAAAGTTAAAATCTTAATATATATTCTTCTCTAAACCTAAAGAGGTTACACATATACATAGTACACACATCTTTTACAGTCCTAATGTTTGGCTGGCTAACAAATATATTATAATTTCGTTGTCTAGAATGAATCCAATATTTACAAACATTAATCCACATATATTTTCCACTATCATAAAACATTATGCAAAAAAAGTCAATATCACTTCAAATGTTCCACCATACTGTTGACATTTTAACATTGAGAACAAAATTTGAATACATTTCATGTTTAGACATCAAAACATACAATAAGCTGCTTTTCAGTACTTGCACTAATCTGTGATTAGCAATATTATATTTACAATGTACATTGTTTTAAAATAAAAAGCAAAAATTGATAAAATTACAACTATTGATATTTTAGTTTATTAGGTACTAACAAATGAATATGTTAATTTTTGTGTACATTTAAAAGTATTATAACATAATTCATGTTTGATTATCACAACCAGATTAGTTTGTATTTTTCACATTAAATTAGTACAATGTTAGAATATCTTGGTTGTTTAGTAAACCATAAGTCTGTGCAAATCCTATCTTTACAGTTTTAAATTGAATCTGAATCTTAGCTCACCAGCTCTAATTGATTTTGAAACAAAAGCCTTCCATTTAAATCCGAATCCAATAATTTATATTGAAAGTGTTTTGAATCAAATATTTTATAACAAATTAGTTTCAAATCAAATTCGAATTAAGTATTTTATAATGAACTAGCAGAAGACCTACCTAGCATTGCCCAGGGTAGCCATACAATATAATAAATTGTTACCCTGGGCAACGCTTTACTTTGCTTCAAAGGAACAAGAAAAAATCTCATTTTATATCTTTCGGGCCAGTTTTTAATAAATTTAAAAAAATATAATGAGTTTAAAATTCCAGCTTCAAGGTCCACATGTTTTGTGTTAATTTTAAAATTTCGGCCCCTTGTATGCGGTAGATATCGCGCAATGCTCATACCAAACAAACAATTCTTCATTTTATCAATATGGTTTATTATCAAATCCAAATTGACGATTATGTTATATTATATATTGTTTTGTTATGTTCAATGAAAGTATAATGCCAGTAAACTCTGTTTAAATCATGACCAACTAAACTAGAGTGTAAATATTGGCTATATTACTTCATTAAAATATTATACTAAAACTGTTTTATCATATTTAATAACTGATTGAATTTAGTTTGTATAAAAAGTTTAATTATTAAAAGCTTTGACTCTTAGATTTTAATTTCAAATTACATTCTATTAAATTTGAACCTTGAATCTATTTGGATTTGAAATTTTAAATTCTATCCATACTCTCAAACATTAAAATAAACTTAAAATTGATTCCCAATCTTATCCAGATTTGTTTTCGAAATTTCCAAAGCTGTGCAACACTGCAAGCTTTCAGTTATATTTCAAATTCTCTAAGAAGCATGTAGTTCCCTATAATATCTTAGTGTTTTATTTGTCTTTCTTTATATGAAAAAGAAATATTTCTGAAAATTTCAAAACCCTGTATAGCTGTAGAAGTGAGAAGTGTAAAGGTGTAAGAAGAAATGAAGAGAGACGTGTGTCTATTCCTATCTAGATTTAGCCTAACTATCCTTTCAGGTTGGTTTTCTTACTATCACCGTCTTATTATACATTTCAAAGCGATTATGCAATCATTAATTTTATTATTAATACAGAAATATAAGTATGTTTATTGTACATTATGTCTTGCCCAAATAAAGGTATTATTAATTAGTATAATAAATCACTACATAACAAAAGCAGCTCTCTTCTGCACCAATGAACTTCGCTCCCAGACCATCAAAAGGTCATTCATCAAACCTATGTTACACCCTCCACACCCCAGACCTCAAGCCCCTGTTAACATCTGATTTTGGACACCTAGAGTACCAGTAGTTCTGCTCTTGCAAACTAGTCAAATTATAACTGTGAAATTAGCTTCTTGATCCATTATCCTTTTGACATGTGACAATCTAGTAATATGGGACTATGATATTGTGAATAAATTGATTTTATAACAATTTCTTATAAAGGGGCTGTCCATAAACTACGTATACATATCGGAGAGGAGGGGGGGTCACATTACAATTTCGAGCAGCGTTCTGTGACTGTGTGCACTTATAAACAAACAATTGGCTTGGCTTTGATTGTCCAGATTGGTGAATATGTTTCAATAAAAGTGTTATATAGGCTCTACAATTAAATAATATTCTATTTAAAAAGGAGGGGTGGAGTTAGTGTGTGGTATTGTGAGGTAATATTAGAAAGGGGGGGGATTCATAAAATTGTGAAGGTGACCTGGCGGTCTAGGGGTAAGGTGTCAGACTTCTCTGCTGGCGGCCGGGGTTCAATCCTTGGTCCCGGCACAGACTTATCTGATTACCAAACCCTTCCTTCACCTCTGACAAGACATCTTGTGAATGTGGGGAATGCCAGGCCTCCACCGTGGTTCGGATTCCACGTTAAACTGTAGGTCCTCCATTTCATCTCACAATCACCCTACCATTACACATTAGCGTAAGTGCGTATAACCCGAATGGGTAGTAAGACGCGGTGCTAATAATAATAACATACAATTGTGACAATGTGTAACAAGAGAAGGGGAAGGGGGTTTGTAAAATAAAAAATATCGTGATGTAGTTTATGGATAGCCCCAAATATTTTGCTATAACTTTTAAACTGCATACCGTATTGATTTTCCCATCACTGAAATGAGTTTCTTTTTTTTATACAAATTTAAATTTACACATTGTTAATATATGGTCAAATTTTGTTTGCCTCAATAAATAAGACCCTCAAAATAATATGCTACGCACAGCATAGATGCAAGATTTCACACCCAACATATTGTATGATTGTCCTAATTAATTTCAACTTAAAAAAAGATAATGTAAAAGATTAAAACAATTATCATTTTATAGCTAATTTGTGTAACATAATAATGGCATTTTTTTAAATGTCTTGTGATGGTTCTTTGAAACTTGGTAGTGACTGTCGGCACATTCACTACAAATTAGAGCTCTGTTAATGAGGATTAACTTCTCTATTCTACTATTATTGTGTTAAAGTGACAACAATATTTCAAAAGCATAGTTGGAAAAAATAAATAAGAAAAGTGAGTTAACCATGTAAAGACAATCATGAAAGAGTTGTTTTCAATCAGATAAATCTAATTAATCTATTGTTATCAGTAGTACTCTCAATATAAATTGGCAATAGGTTAATGAAAAGCTGGTTTCCACTTTGACGCATTGAAGAGCTGACCTAGTGACTATTACAAGCCAGTTTTGGATAGTGGGGTCGACTTTGGAACTATTCATTCCAATCAGGTTAATAATAGAAAAACAAACATTATATTGTGTGTCTCTGGATCGTTATTTAGTTGAAATGTTAACAACAAAGCTACTCTTGTGAATGAATGAATTATAGTAAAACATTTCTGGTCTCTGGCAGTCTAACCGATATGATGCCTCCTATGAGTAGAACTGCTGCAGTTGTTAACATAGGGATTGATCTGCTGGATGTGATGAGATTTCTGAACGTCAACACTCCCATTAGACCACCTAGTCGGCAGCTAGCACTCAAGAAGCCGAACCCTGTAGTCCTGTCATAAAAAAAGTAAAAAAAAAATCATCAATATGAATTGTTTACACATTGTAATGAATTTAAATACAATTATACTTTACAAACCTTTGCGGTTTGGTTTTCTAAACGATGGTCAACATATTTTAATTACATAAGTGAACATATTTATTCACGTTTTTTAACAATAAATAATTTAAAGCCAGAAAAATATTTTACTAAAAACAATATGGCCTTGATTTATTATCATTCATTTGTTTGCTATTTCATTTTAAGGTGCTCAATACAAACTGTTATTGGAATATGGTTTAGGGGTCAGAGATCCTAGCTACAAATCCAGAGGTTCTGAGCTCGATCCCCAACACTTACAAAATTGATTTCTTAATCAATGGGTCTGGAATGGGGTCAAACTCAGCCTTGCGAGGACAAATGAGGAGCTACTTGAATAAAGAAGTAGCAGCTACGATTTAGAAAACTTTAGATTAATAGCCGGAGGACTTATTGTGCCGACCAGATGTCGCCCTCTGTCTGCAAATGCTGGCCTTATCATCGCTAACAGTGGTATCTGCTTGGTTGATATAGCTCGTTTGGGGACGCACACCTTGGATTTATTTGTTTTCAGGTGCTCAACACAAACTAACTGCTATTGGAATGTGGGGCCGCAAATTTTGTAAAGTCCAAATCACATATACTAGGTACTTGTTAAACCTCAAAGGTGGCAAACTTACCTTTCTTGGTTCCACTATTGTGTAGCTTATAAGAAATAGCCATGTTGTGAATAGTCAAGGTAAGAGGGCAAACAGAGGGTTTGTTGCTTGTTTTAACACCAAGTGAACCAACCTCTTTGGAGATGTTGAATAAAATTTGAAGGGGAGGCACCCAAAACAAGTCACACACACAGCAGTAAGATCATTAATTTAATTTGTGCTATGCATCAAGTGTATAATTAAGTTCTCTTATGAAAAATCTTACCATTCATTTATTTTACTATACCTTAAGTGGGTTGAATATGACTCGATCGTTGCAATGTCTATAGTATTCCAAGCACATATGAATACAAAATTAAAAATAGCTTCAAATGCGATGACAGAAGAGTTTGTGTCCAGGAACCAAATGAAGAGTGATGTAACACTTGACAGGAACATGGCCACTCCTGTCAGGAATTAAAGAAAGAAGAAAAAAATTAAATTCTTTTATGTAGTACTCATATCTTTCCAAAAGGTTTTAACCAAAAAATGGATGAGTTATTTGATTGATTAAAGAGAGAGAGAGTGTGTGTGTATATATATATATCCATGCACACTTCTAATAAAGATGACAAAAAGAAGAAAAATGTCACCTTAGTGCATTAGATTCTACCCACATTTTTTCCCCTTTGGTGAGCTTTCTTCACTCAATTTTCAGGTGTTAGTTTATTTTTTCATCATATTTATACATTTATACTATCATAAAATGAAACTGTTTAATCAACATTGATTAATAACATTTAAATATAAAAAAATATTTTCTACTGTAAGATAATTATAGCCTTATTTTCGCGAATAAACCATTATAGCATGGCTGGGACATTTCAGGAGGACCAACCTATCATCTTCACTCGACCCATCTTGTCGATGACAAAGGCAGAGATGAATGCTCCTGGTAGGATTGCCAACTGTCCCACCAGATTTTCCCTGAAGACTTCATCTAAGTGAATGTTGTAGTCAAAATCCAGGGCACACCCGGCTGTGAGGCTCAACACAGTGTTGTTGTCAAGTTTGCAATTTTCAAAATGACGGGATAGGTCAGTATCAACAAACCTAACACAACACATCAAAATAATGTGAGAAATATTTTAATGTCTCATCAACAAATTTAACTATATTTTCATTGTAACTTAAACTTACTTTGTTTTAATGTTTTTGTCAAAATAAATTTAAAAGCACTAAGTTAAAGGAATGCTAACTTACATACTCTATGGCATTAGGAACTTGAAAGCTCATTGCTGCACTTACAAAATACTCCATCTAACCCTATCTTGAGCTGGTTATAGCCAGTCCACCTCATTTACACCCTATCTCTTTCAGATCCATTCTAATGTTATCCTCCCATATGCATCTTCTCAATGGTCTCTTCCCATTGGCTTTGCCACTCATTACGTCGAACAAGGTTCTAGAATTTCCCTTTTGCGCTGCATGTCCAGCCCACCGTAATCTACAAGACTTTATTTCCTTAACAATGTCTTGTAATGAATACAGGGTATGTAACCTCCTCCACTTTCCAGTAGCCTCATCTTTCTTTTGGACCAAATATCTTCCTAAGCAACTTGTTTTTGAACATGCTATGTTTGTTTTCGTCATATAAGTTAAAGACCATTTTTCACACCAATAGAGAACAACCAGTAAAGTTATTGCTTTGTTTTATTCCGAGTTTTACGTTCGTGAACAGAAGGCGAGGTGTCAACAATTTAATGTCCAGGTAGGCCTAATAGCATGCATTTCTAAATCGTATTCTTTTACTAATTTCCACTCTTGTATAGTTATTGCTTTTTAAAACTGTTCCTAAAATTTTAAACTCATTAACCCTGTCAAATGATCTGTTTTTCGCAGTAATCTATAAATTATTGTCCCCAGTGTGTTCTATCTTTGATCATATACTGAGGTTTAGAAGGGAACGCTAAAAAGACTTTTTCCTTACTAGCCTTGACTAAAATTTCTGCAATTCTTATAACGGCTTCCTTACTATTGCTCAACAAAACTAAATCATCTGCATATCCTAATAGCTGCATTGTACCATTTAATGTTAACGCTTAAAAACTATCTTCCATTACCCTAATAGCATATACTGTAAGGCTAGATTAAAAAGTCATGAGGAAAGAGCATCTCCTTATTTCAACCCATTATGTATTTTAAAAATATCTGCTAAGTGACATCCAATCCATACCCTGGCACGTGTGTTAGTCAAACAAATTTCATATAATTTATTCATTTCAACTGAAGTGCAGGCCTTTTAAAAATGTTATGTATAATTGATAAACTGTCATGTTGTATTCCTATTTTCCCCCCCTAATATTTGCCAAATAGTAGAAATCTGTGGTTGATCTATTTAATCAAAATACATACTCATGGTCCCAATTATTTCTTTACATATGGCATCAATCTCATTAAAATTATGTTAGATAAAATTTTATAGCATGTTGGTAGTAGTCATTACACTCGGTTTTATTTCTCCTTTTTGAAAATGGGTAATATTTTATTTTTTTATCACCACATCTGGTTACCTGTTTGAGCTATACACATTTTAATCACGATAATGGGGTGGAGTGGGAAATCATTTTGATTAACACTTCCTCAATACTTCCGGCCAGGGTTCGAACCTTGACCCTCTGTCACTGGCAAACCCAGACAATATGAGGGGGTCTGATATTTAGTCCTTGTTCCTGCCGATGCAAGCTAATGGATTGTAAGAATAACTTATAAGAAATTGCACCAGCCATGAGCTAGAATGCTAACAATTAGTCACTGAGTGAAGAAACTCTCTCTGGCTTAGTATTTGGAATTGAAATCGAGCCTCTCAAATCAGAGTAAAACTCACTAATCACTCACCTAACATTTGTTATTATTAATACAGTTAGATAAGTTGTGTGTAAATATAAAGTAAAGGAAGAATCCTCACTATCTCATCTTAGCTAAATATATCACAATTATTAAGATTTTGATAAAGTGGCTAGGGAAGGCATATTTAGATATGCTACACTCGATTTTACTCAAGTATGTCTGGCTCAACTCGAGTTTCTTACGTTTATTCTCAATGCAGGAGACAAGAGAAGTTTTGGTGCAAAATCTGTTAGCAATGTTGTGTGTGCTACACTCATACTCATAAAGGAAGACACTTTTTTGATAGTTTTATATTTTACCAAAACAGATTTTATTGTACATGTTCTCTATTGAAAAATTATGTCAAATACAAATAATAATTTGATCAGAAAAAAAGTTTGTGTTTTCTAAAGGTTTCCCCTTACTAAAATCCTACTAAATATAGCCAGTATATTTTTCTCTCTCTTTTACTGTGAAAGAAAAGGTGGTGTGGACAGTGACCAAAAAGTTTCAACTTTCCTGCATCCTCCTACATCAGCTTTTTTTGTGAATTTCTTATCACCAAGTTGTTTTTTACCCAGTTTGTTTAGTTAATTCTTTCTTTGTTCTCAACCATAGTTTAGTGTTCACCATGACTTTATTTGTTCACTGACTTTTATGTAATAAACTAAACATTAAAAAATTTTTTTTTATAACAATTTAGGGTGACCTGGTGGTCTAGGGGTAAGGTGTCGGACTTCTGTGCTGGCGGTCCGGGGTTCAATCCTCGGTCCCGGCACAGATTTATATGAGTGCCAAAACCTTCTTTCACCTCTGACAAGACGTGTATTAATCACAACTTGTGAATGTGGGGGAATGCCAGGCCTCCACCGTGGTTCGGATTCCACGTTAAACTGTAGGTCCTCCATTTCATCTCACAATCACCCTACCATTACACATTAGCGTAAGTGCGTATAACCCGAACGGGTAGTAAGACGCGGTGCTNTAATAATAATAATAATAATAATAATAATAATAATAATAATAATAATACAACTTAGTTTCACTTGCAAAACACATTATTATAAAAACTCCTTCCAAATATTTGAACATTTCTCTTACTTGCTAATCTTCACACCACCACCCTTTACTCATTGGTTTTAGCATGAATGCTGCTATGCTACTTATAGCTTTTAAGTTGGCAAGAGTCGAGCAAAACATATCTTGATTAATAATGTGGTTCATTGTTACCTGCAGTCCTGGATAAGCGAGTCTTTGAAGTATGTCCTGCTTGACTTGACGTTAGAAAACTCTACCTTCTCAAGAGTGCAGTTTGAAAAAGTCACATGACTAAGTATGAGGTGATGGAACCTACAGTCTATAAAGCTGCTACTCATCCAGTGGACATTCTCTACACTCGTGTTGAACGACACACCCACAAAGGTGGCATTGAAGGTGACATTGGTGTTTTCGGTGTATTGGTCAACCTTCAACTGCTTGATGTAGTCGGGGAACCAAATTGTCAATCCGTAGTATCTATAATGAATATAAGTTGAGTGTGAATGTATACAAACCTAAATTAATTGATTTGAAGAAGATATTAACCATAAATGTCATTGTGTTTTTAACTTTTATCATTTAATGCTTGTACAGTAAAATCTTTTAATAGCAGACACCTTTCGAGCTCAAAAAAATATTCTTTACTAAAAGGTGTCCATTATTTGGAAAAATATATGTTTTTAAATTGTAATTCTTGAACCTATACAAACCTAAATACTGTGACTATCAACTACAGCAATATAATTATTGCACTGTGCAGCATTGTATGCAGGATAATTATGACTAATGAATAAATAGTGTATGTAGCATACTTTATATATTGCATAATATACAGAACAATATGCAAATAAAATTAAATGTGAACAGTAAGTCCTCTGTACTATGCATATGCACACGAGCATAGATCATTGCTGGATTTTGTTTTTGCAATGTAGAGAAGAACACAGCTCACACTTTACATTTCTGCTACTCAACAAAGAGGTTATCTCTTGAAGTTAACATTATATAGTGTCTATAGCAGTGGTTTCCAAATGGCGACACGTGACAGTTTTCTTTTTCTTTTTTTGCAACCTACAAAGTTTCTTGGAAAATTAATCTACTGTAGTAAAATTGATGTTTTTAGCCGAGAAACGGAATATATTGACTTGCTTGGGAAAAGTACATGAACTGATATTCATTCAATAATATTAAGCCTAATTGCGCTCTCTTCTTATGATAACTGTTCACAGGTTTATTTCCTTCCACCCTTAAGTCAATTATGATGTGGCCCGCCACCAACCTTGTTGTTTAAATTGTGGCTTTTGAGCACTTTTAATTTGGAAACCCCTGATCTGTAGTGTTAGCCTAAGCTTTTCAAGACTACTTATTTTGCAATGCCAGTATTATCTTTAGTTTGATATCTAGACTCACCCAAAAGCAGCTGTGAACCATAGTACAAGGAGAACACTGGTTACTCGTAAGTTGGGAGGTATAAATAGCTGCAGGAAAGAATTCCAAAACTGAAAATTAAAAATAACAGTAACATAAAGCTATGTATTTTAAAACAAAGTAAGTTAGTAAGTTAGTTAGATGTATCCACACAGTTTGTTTCCTATCCTATAAGGTTAATTTTGATGCACTTCTTATTGACTTTATACTTATATTTGTATTAAATTATAAATAATGTTTAATATTTCACCTTAATTATTGTCAAAATACTCCCCTAACTCCCCATCCCCCATTTTTCTGAGTCAAGGTAGTTAAAAAAATGAGGATAGGATCATTCTTTTTAAGTTCAGGGTAAACATTTTTGTGTCACACTGTTTTGTTTTGGGTTTGTATCACGGCAGCAGAAAATGTATTACACACCCAGTCTAACTGTTGGTTGTACGGTAAATCAGAATTAGGAACGTATATACTAATTATTTCCTTAAGTAATTTCATTAAATGTTAAAAGTTCAAACCATAACTTTAACTTTGTGCCCAAGCATTTGATTATGTCAGGTGTTTATAAAATACTAATAAGTGAAAGCAGAAATTGCATTAGTGGTCTAAGGTCACCAACAAAAGCAATGGACCTGTTGCAAGACAAAACACTTAATAATAATAGTGATGTTGATGATGATGATGATGACAATAATAATAATAATAATAATAATAATAATAATAATAATAATAATAAATGTGGATAACACACAGCTGCAGCACTGAACAGGAATTTGTGGCACTTTTGGCTGTGGCCACACATCATACCTAGTTCGGCACACTCTTTTCAGAACACTGGATTAGAACAATGCAAAAAAAAGTAATAATAATAATTTTATTGTTGAGAAGGTATGGTAAAATGTTCATAGAAATTACACTACTTTATACCATTTGATAACTATAAAAGATACTTGATCTATTTTCATGTATTCATACATCAGATCATGAGATCTCCAGCGGTCACTTTTGATTTATATTATCAATACCTATAAAATAACACCAATAATAATAGTAAAATGTTATCATTGTTGAACATAAGAAAAAGGTATTTTCTTAAATCCATTTCTATGAAGATTAGCAAATGATGGCTATGGAGTAGTAATGTGTGAAGTAAATTATATGTATATTTTCAGTAAATAAAAGCTTAGAGAAGTGGAACGATGGGGTGGAGGAATCAGGGGAGTAGAAGAATAAAGCATTCTGAAGGATTTTTAAGAATAAGAATGAGAAAACAGGGAGAATATAGGGCAAAGAAGAAAATATCAAAGCAAGTGGTAAGAGAAGTCAGGAAGGTTTGGATACAAAAATGAACAGAAATGCTGGAACGGGACAGAGAAGGATGTAAGAAGGTGTTATATAACATGGTAAGAAACAGTAGGAAAGAGAAATTATGAGGAGTTAGAATGAATGATGAAGATGGAAGAGCGTTGAAGACAGGAGAGGAAGAAAAGGAACTATGGATGAGATATTTTAAGAGGATGTTCAACCCTGAAGAATATAGGAATGACAGTGAAACAGAGAAACAGTAAGAAATAGCAAAAGAGGAGGAAAAAGGTCGAACATGGAAAGGGGTGTAGGATGCATTAAAGAGGATGAAACAAGGAAAAACACCTGGCATGGATGACCTGACTGTGGAAATGATAAGAGCTGCAGGTTAAGCAGATATACAATGATTAAACAGGGTGCTGATAGTGATTTGGAAGGAGAACAAAGTACAAAAAAAAAGTAATAATAATAATTTTATTGTTGAGAAGGTATGGTAAAATGTTCATAGAAATTACACTACTTTATACCATTTGATAACTATAAAAGATACTTGATCTATTTTCATGTATTCATACATCAGATCATGAGATCTCCAGCGGTCACTTTTGATTTATATTATCAATACCTATAAAATAACACCAATAATAATAGTAAAATGTTATCATTGTTGAACATAAGAAAAAGGTATTTTCTTAAATCCATTTCTATGAAGATTAGCAAATGATGGCTATGGAGTAGTAATGTGTGAAGTAAATTATATGTATATTTTCAGTAAATAAAAGCTTAGAGAAGTGGAACGATGGGGTGGAGGAATCAGGGGAGTAGAAGAATAAAGCATTCTGAAGGATTTTTAAGAATAAGAATGAGAAAACAGGGAGAATATAGGGCAAAGAAGAAAATATCAAAGCAAGTGGTAAGAGAAGTCAGGAAGGTTTGGATACAAAAATGAACAGAAATGCTGGAACGGGACAGAGAAGGATGTAAGAAGGTGTTATATAACATGGTAAGAAACAGTAGGAAAGAGAAATTATGAGGAGTTAGAATGAATGATGAAGATGGAAGAGCGTTGAAGACAGGAGAGGAAGAAAAGGAACTATGGATGAGATATTTTAAGAGGATGTTCAACCCTGAAGAATATAGGAATGACAGTGAAACAGAGAAACAGTAAGAAATAGCAAAAGAGGAGGAAAAAGGTCGAACATGGAAAGGGGTGTAGGATGCATTAAAGAGGATGAAACAAGGAAAAACACCTGGCATGGATGACCTGACTGTGGAAATGATAAGAGCTGCAGGTTAAGCAGATATACAATGATTAAACAGGGTGCTGATAGTGATTTGGAAGGAGAACAAAGTACTGGAAGACTGAAATATGGGAGCTATAATACCTATCTTCAAGAGAGGAGTCAAAAAGAGCTGTACAAATTATATGAGGATAATGCTGATGTGCATCTATACAAAATTATAAGAAAATATATATTAGAAAAGAGAATAAGAAATAAAACGAAAAGAAAGTAGAGGGAGGAACAGCATGGATTTAGGGAACAGAGGTCAACAATATACTTGATCTTTGCCATTCGACAGATAATGGAAGTATGAATTTGGGAAAGCCTTGGTAATGTGATTTATGGATGCGTAGAAAAGGCTAATGATAGCGGGGATAGAAATAAAGTTTGGAAAGCATTCAAGGAGGTTGAAGTGGAAAACGGAGTTGTAATGAAAGCGAAAAACATGGGGATAGTAGGAATTGTGTTAAGACATAATGGGTGTAGGAATGGTTCCAAATAAAATATTGAGTGAAGCAGGGGAGTGCCCTCTCACCACTACTATTTGTCATGGAAATGGAAATGGTCATGAATAAAGTGTCAAGAAAACTTGGGGAGGAAAGAATGAAAGTCATGTTGTTTGCTGATGGTACAGGAGGTGCGGGGTAGAGAGAGGAAGTACAGGAACTGCTACAAGAATGGAATGAAGTGAAAGTGGGTGGAATGAAACTTAGCATGGTGAAGTGTGAAGTGATGGTAATGACAAAGGAGAGGATAAGGCCTAATAAAACTATAAAATTGGATAGGGTAGAGCTGATAAAAGTACAGCAATTAATATATCTTTGAAGTGTGATTGAGGCATAAGGTGAAATTAGAGAGAATCTAATGAGAAGAGGACAGCGGAGAGAGTTG
This sequence comes from Timema californicum, assembly GCA_902141385.1. Lineage (NCBI taxonomy): Eukaryota > Metazoa > Arthropoda > Insecta > Phasmatodea > Timematidae > Timema > Timema californicum. The sequence continues at coordinate 21,564 of CABFOW010001016.1, forward strand.
TTCTATAGGTGTGTAAGAGACCTGTTATGGAGAAAAGAAGTATCATTGAAGTGTAAGAAAGTGTTGTACAGTGTGTACTTTGTACCCATTGTCACAAATGCAGCGAAACATTGACATTGAATTAAAGAAAGAAAAGGAAAGCGGAGGCCATGAGAATGAAGTTTGTGAGGAGCATTTTTGTTGTCACGAGGAGAAACAAGATTGGAAGTGAAGTTATCTGGGAAATAGTGGGGATACAAGGAGTATATGAGCAAGTAGGGGAAGAAAGACTGAATGTTATGAGCATCTAATGAGGATGGAGAAGGATAGGGTGCAAAAAGGTTTGATGGAAATGAAGTATGTAGGAAAAAGACCACAAGGAAGGCCAAGAAAGCGAATAGTGGACAAATAACAGGAAGTATGCTAGTGATAGGAGAAGAATGGAAGCAATTAAAGGTGAAATAGTGGTGGAAGTATAGAGGAACATTGAGGCATTTTATTAAAGTGACCCGGCCACAGGCTAGAAACAATTGATGATGATGATGAGTGTATATTACCATCTCAATGCTGTAGGTCATATCTGCCAACACCGACTTTCCTGGTGATGGCGGGGAGGACATTCCTCGTCCTGTCGGTCTCTTGCTGGGAAGTTCCAGCTCTGACAGTTGGTACTGCGCATGTGCTGCTGGATTATGCATATTGTTTGTTTTGTAGATTCTCTAAACATACAACCAGAAGGAAGGAGTAATGATTGTCAAAACGAGAGTGTTTTCAATTCCATTCCTGGCACTTGCCTGAATTGATCCTTAAATTCAACCTCCTCACCCTGTTTCCAGGTTATATAGGCTTAGTTTAATGTTTATAATCAGAACTGGTTTTAGAGCATACACTAATAATCATTAATACACATATTAATACATTTTAGGATGTTAGTTAATGTGAAAATGCAAAAAATGACACTATTCAAAAATTACTAGAGTAGATTAAATAAACACAGTAAATCTGACTATTTTGAGTTTCATCCTAAGTGCCCTATTTGGGTTAATTTTTCGCTTTTCTAAATATTAAATTCTTGCTTAAATTTACAGCTAGGATCCCTATATAATTTCCATATATCTTTTATAGTCTAATTTTAAATAAGAGCTCTCTTGTTTTACCTGGTACACCATCATGGCCTCAACCTCTCGACCTGCCTCTAGTAGATATCTTGGAGACTCCGGCAGGAACACTAGTCCTATGACTGCCACCAGTGATGGCAAGGAACAGACCAGTAGGAACTGGTGCCATGCGCTGAAATGTTCTTTACTCTCTTGAACAACTTCCGCTCCTGATAGTACCAAATAGGAAGGTGCGAGATTCAGTATGCGCTTTTAATTAAAATTGATCATTCAATAGGAACATCCCATAAATTATCTTTCCAGTATGGCTGGATGTAGAAATTAGCTATTCAGTAAGGCTGTACCTAAAAATGAACTAGTGACCAGGGTCATACTTGTAAACTGATTATAGAGTGCAGCCATACTTATAAACTAACTATTAATTGGGGTCGTACTTAGAAACTAACTATTGATTGGGACCATACTTATAAACTAGCTATTGATTAGGATCATACTTATAAACTAGCTATTGATTGGGGCAATACTTATAAACTAACTAATTTAGGGGTGTGCGAAGCTTCAAAAAGTTCGAAGTTGGAGCAAATCTTTTTGTACTTCTTATTCGATTCGAACCCATGTTTGGATTTGGCAGCTATTCGAAGCTCTGTCTATTATTCGAAGTCTAGTGACTTAAGCTAAGTTGACAAAGTCAAAGTACGTCCGGACCAAGCACATTTGGACAGAGTATACTCGGACCAAGTTTATAAGTGTGTTTACTTGTTACGAGTGTACTTGGACCAATTTTAACAATTCTGATTGTAGTAGAATGGAGGAGCTGGTGCTTGAAGGGATTGGATTGGGGTTGTCGCAGATATGTTGACACAATAGCTGGAAATTCACAATTATAAGTCTAAAAGAAAGAATGGAAAGTTATGGATTCTCAGGCAATTTAAGATTTTGAACTCCTGCATCCTTATTTTTATACTCTTTCAACCTTACATTCCATAAATCTTCCTCAGTCTCATAGAGCTTAAAAAATTTAATGGTTTCTAATTCACTCCACTTTCTTGGTCTTTTACGTGTGCCTCCACTTTCCGCCATATTTGAAACGCTAGTCAGTCCGAGTTAGCTCTGAAAAGTTGGTCACCAACTGAGTTTACTCTGATCGGACGATGCCGTCAGAGTGCAGTCGGATTGAGTGTATACACGATGCGAGTGACTGCACGCACAGCTTCCAGGGGAGCTCAGTCTGAGCATACTTTGTCTGTGTCAACCTAGCTTTACACTTATATTCTACATCAAATAAAAATGAACTGAAATTACATAAAAAAATATATATATATTTTTTTTAAGTTTTAGAACAAGTCTGCTTTATTTTATTGGTGGAACTTGGAAAACTCTCATAACACTTTGAATTTCAAGACGCCCATAACATTAAACCTCAACTTTAACCACCTTGATCACAATCATTGATTGGTACTAACTACCAACTGAAGAAGAATTTATTTCTCTTGAAAGTGTAAATTAAAATAAATAATGACAGTTTTTTTTATAGAAATATCATTTTATTCAAATCTGCCATTTAAAAAACTAATACTTTTTCCCTTATTCATTTCCAAACTGATCCACTTTGTCTCATTTGAAAGGTTGAGCGATTATTTTCTGCCCTATGAATGATTACTCTAGCGAATCAAACAACCAGGGAGGGAACCTATTCTGACAAATTGACACAAGAGAGCAGGAAAGTACTTATATAACTGTTTGGAACAAGTAACACAAACACAACTATTAATAACACACCTGCTTTGGTGGCTACATGATCTAAGGTGTCACTCTCACAATAGACTAGACTGCTGCTGACAAGGAGATTGGGGTTAGAATCTCGGTCAGATGCACTGAGGGTAGTTTTTTCTAAATGGTTTTCCATTCTCCCTCCACGAAAATGTGGGTACACTTCTTAAAATTCCCTTTTTCCCTATATCTAAAACATAAGTGTAACTTTTATGTTAGTGCATAAACCAAACAGGTAGTAAAATGAGATGCGAAAAAACTATATTAATACAAATAAAATCATAATCATGACCATTTTGTTTTTATATACCTGTGCTTGGAATGATGGCCCATCCCACCAGAGCTACAAACACTCCCCCAAGTGCCCAGAACATGAGTAACAAGCTGAGATATCTCGCTCTGTCAGACTTGCACAAAAACTCCGCAAAATATGCCAGGACTATGGGAAAAGCTCCACCAATACTGAAACAAAATAAGTCGACAAGTTCTCAAACTGTGATGTCTTGATGGAGTAATCCTCACTAAAAGCATTAATAATAGCTTTGGTTATTTGATTCTTAAATAAATAATATTTAAATAGATTGTATGTGTTGATGTTAAATAATATGTCAATATCTCTTTTTTGAACAATAACTAATAGTCAAACCCAGGTCATTCTGGTTCAGTGGTTTCCAACATTTTTCAAGGTTTGACCCCAATTTTTATTTTCGAGACCCTTGATATCCTAAAAGTATTAAAATCATAATTTTTAA